>QANX01001322.1:0-136863 GCA_003254975.1 Ochetophila trinervis
TTTTTTATTATATTTAAAATAATTTGAATATCAAGAAAAATGGTAAAAACAATAATTAAAATCATGACCATCCAAATATAACGATAATTTACTTAAATTCTCACCATTAATTGAGACAATAAATTATAATTTTGATTTAACTAATATTAAGTTTTAAAATCTTAAAATACGGTATTAAAAATATCAAACAAATTAATAAAGAATAATAATGGAATTGAATATAATACATAAAATGAAAATTATTCTATTACACCAATTTGGCATTTAATATTGCTGGGGCACTTTTGGACCATTCACAGCAAAAATTATTAATCACAATAAACATTATAATTAAGTTAACAATTAATTAAAATAAACACATAAAACTGTTGTAGCTTGTTTTTGGTTTGATTTCTCTAAGTCTCACGTGTTGCTCCAGTCCCCGTCAGTCAATCTATCCGAAGAAAACTTGCAAGATAAACAGACTATTAGAAGGGTGTCGGTGGGGTCACCAACGTTTCTCCTCCAATGCCTAAGTTAGCCATAACAAAAAGAAAGGGTTTCACTATTAAAAAAGAAAAAAAAAAAGGTATGGTCAGTGCAAATCCCAAGAGAAAAACAAAAAGAGAGATCATTTTCTACTTACCTCCTCCTTTCTTTTATAGCTTTTTTTGACGGCTAGGATTTTGACGTCAAAACTCTAGCTCCCTATATGGTAACATGTGGTGACTAAGCATAAATGAAGGGAGAACATTTGTGTCATAGCACGGGCCCATAAAGGAATTATGTATCTAGGTGGCGTGACTTGCCCCCTTTCAATTTTTTCTCCAGCTGGGCCTCTGTCTAGCTAGGTCGTTGCTTGGCTAGGCTGATTGGCTAGATTCAGACCGCTTGTGGGGTGAGTTAAACTAATAATCTTGGACCTACCCTTTACTTGGAGGTTCACATAGTGTTGTCAATTGGGCCCTTTTAGTGCAAAGGGCTCTAAGCTATTTCAGCCCAAGATGTGAAATTTATCCATAACAAAAGCCTCCAAAATTGACTTAGTTTCAAAGTGGGTTAATTTTTAAAGAAGGTGGAGCAAACCTGACTGGGCTAGACACTAAAGGTAGGAAAAGAACCAGATGGGACCAGATCATCCCACATATAATATTTAGCCTCACTTTTTAATTTGTCCATCTTTTTCGTATTAAACCCTTTAGGCACAATTCCAGTAACCAAATAAATTAACTAAGTCTGCATACCATGGAATCATACCTTACGAAGCATAAATATGCTCATCGGAAAAAGTTTCTTACAAAGGTAGAGGTTCTTCTTCGTGCACCAATTTGCTAAGGTTCAGCTACAAGATTTTCCGCTCCTTTTTATTTTATTTTTTTATCTTTGATTACCAAATCAAACTCTTACAATAAAAAGACCCAGCAGATGATTCTTGGCTTTGCTTCTTTCTTGGATAATAGGTACTTCAAAGTTGCATGATCAAAGAAAACAATAACTTTAGCATTAAGTAAATAAGATCAAAACTTTTCTAAAGCAAAAATCATAGCTAGAAGCTCATTTTCAATGGTAGTATAATTGCATTGGGCATCATTTAATGTCTGCGAGGCATAGTAAATCACATAAGCATGATTTCCATTCTTTTGTCCAAGAACAACTCCACTTGCAAAATTACTCGCATCACACATAATTTCGAATGGGAGATCCCAATTTGGTGGTTGAATAATTGGGGTTGTGGTGAGTGCAGCTTGACGCTTCTCAAAGGCCTCCTTGCATTGCTGGTCAAAATTGAATATAACATCCTTTTGTAAAAGCTTAGACAATGGCAATACTATCTTTGAGAAGTCTTTGATAAACCTACAGTAAAAACCTGCATGACCAAGAAAAGAACGCACATCCCGCACACTTTTAGGATAAGGTAAACTCATAATTATTTCCACTTTAGCTTTAACTACTTATATCCCAGTAATCAAAACAACATGCCCAAGAACAATACCATTGTCAACCATAAAGTTACATTTTTCAAAAATTAATACTAAATTAGCTTCAATGCAGTGTTTCAGGACACATTAAATTATTTAAGCATGAATCAAACGAATCACCATAAACAATAAAGTCATCCATGAAAACTTCAATGCATTTTTCAATATGATCAGATAAAATACTCATCATGCATCTCTGAAAAGTTGTTGAGGGAATTGCAGAGTCCGAAAGGCATCCTTCAGTAAGCAAATGTACCAAAGGGACATGTGAATGTTGTTTTCTCTTGGTCCTCCGGAGCAATCACAATTTGATTGTAACCTGAATAACCATCAAGAAAAAAATAATGAGTTTTACCTGCTAAATGTTCCAACATTTGATCGATGAAAAGAATAGGGAAATGATCTTTTCTTGTGGCCATATTCAGTTTTATGCAATCAATGGACACATGCCATCCATTTTGCACTATAGTTGGAATGAGCTAATTATCTTGATTATTCATCACTGTGATGCCAATCTTCTTTGGTACCACTTGGACCGAGTTCACCCACTTTCTATCTGAGGTATGGTAAATAATTCTTATTGAAATAAGCTTTAGGATGTCTTTCTTCACTACTTCCATCATGGTTGGGTTGAGCCTCCTTTGAGCTTCATGATTGGGTTTAGCTCCATCCTTCAATAGGATCTGGTACATACATAATCAAGGACTAATTCCCTTGATGTCTGCTATGGTCCCCACCCAATTGTAGTCTTGTATTCTCTAAGCACTCGGAGCAAACTTTTCTTCTTGGAGTGTGGTCAATCCCTTTACTATTATCACAGGTAAGGTCTCTGTGTCTCCCAAATATGCATATTTCAAATAGTCCGGCAAATGTTTCAACTCCAAAGTAGGTGTCTGCACCATAGAAGGAAGCAATTCATTATTAGGAGTGGTCAATTGAATTTGAGAAAGGACACATCTGGTAGGAATTAGCAGTAATGATTGCAGTGGCATCACAGTGTCTATGATCTTTTCTTTTAGCGGCCACATATCTTGTATGTCGTCATGTGTCAACCCTTATTGAAGCATGACCTCTAATTCATCTTTGCCATCCATTTCAAACATCTCCTGCATTAAATCATCAATAATATCAATACTAAAACAAGAGTGAGATTCACTAGAGTACTTTATAACCTCAAAAATATTAAATGTAATAAGATCCCCATCAAATTTCATAGTTAGAGTCCCTTCATGTACATCAATTCCTAGTGTGGTTAGTTTTTAGAAATGGTCACCCAAGAAAAATTGTTATGGTATAATTAACTCGCAAGTTTACGAATAACAAGTAATAAAGTAGAGTTCTAAAAGAATTCCGATATCAATCCCATGAGGAATAATGTCTCTAGTTATTGAAATTAAATAAACTATAAATTAAACTTTGAAAATTAAAAGAGAGTTTTTGAAAGATTGTTGTTTTGTAACCAAGCATGAATTTAAAAGCAAAACAATATTAAAAACGAAGACAAAGCAGCAAGTACAATTTCACAGATTTTAAGAAACAAGGATTATGATTTCACCACTAATACTCCTATTTAGTCCTAATGCATTGTAGATTCATAGGTTAACCTCCTTTTAACAACATATGATTAGAAGTTGATTTCTTAATGCATTCTAATCTAGCAAGCACAACGTGTTTAATTACTTCTAATCTAAACACAAAAATTTAAGCCCTAAGACATGCAAACCCAATAAGTTCTTATTAAAGTTGTCACTAAGGCATGCAATATTTCTATAAACATGTATTTTATTGCCCATCCATATTTATACTCCTTATTTCTAAGCCAATATAAATACTTAATCAATCCACCTTTTCATGGAAGCATTAAGAACTACAATAAAATATTAACCTTAAACATGAATCGAATTTAAATATGCATTAGAAACTAAATAGTCATAAAAGGGTTACTTCATAATCCTTATATAAGAATTAGCTACTAATCATCTCAAAATTATCCATGAAATAAATAAGAGACAACATAGTTTAAATAATCAAAAGAAAATAAGAGAAAAGAAAACAAATTATGATTTATGACTGCTAGAAATTGTTTCTTCAATCCTCTCTTCTTAGCTTCTTCAAACTATGATTAAAGCCTCAAAGTGACTCCTCCAATGCTGGCTAAATCTCCTTAGACTTCTCTTTGTGTAGCACAACTTTGCTTTCTCAAAAACTGAATAATAAATATACTAAATACCTTTGTTGCTATGAGAATGGAGAAGAAAAACGTTCAGCTGTGAGAGCTGTTGAAAGGGGCAGCCGTGAGGGCTGGTGAATGGTGTAAATGATTCTTTTTCACTCTCAAGGTAACAATCTATTTATAGGAGAGGTTTAAGAGTGGTTTAACCCTAAGGTGCCTCTAAAACCTAGAAAATATAGGAGATACAATATTACATAATCTCAATCTCCATAAATTCTCTATATGGCCGGCCATCCTAAGGACATAAAGGTATTTTGTGCCTCATGTTCACACTAGGGATAGGGATACTTTCCTTATCTTCTTAGGAATCATAATTAATCTCTAATATCCCTTCCTTTTATCCCAAATATTATTCCAATTAAAATAATTAGAATAATCTGACATTACATGTGTCATGTGATGTGGCAAATTTGGATACATGGCTGATATGTGGTGACATGGCAGTCCAATCACAATGGCAGTCCTAGTAAGCATGAAACTTTCCTTTTTTTTCTTCAATGACCGTCAGATAGATTCCAAGTACACTTTGGGTCACCAAATGAACTCCGAATCCAGTGATTTGTTCTTGAAAACATTAGGTATGTGTCTTAGCTTTCCAGGAATATATTGATCACACAATTTGGACATCAGGAAGACACTCAAATCCTCATTTTCCCAAGACAATGTAAATCTGCCGCAACTGATGACTTTGTTGAATTTGTAAATCAAACTGGCACTGATTGGCCTAACCATTTGCAAAAAAACTTTTCAGAATTAAAGCCTATTGAATCAGGAATCATTAGCAAATGGAATCGCACAAAACCTCAAAGTGTGGCTCTAGATATGATTTTCTCAGTAAATGTTGCGCAGAAATACGGTAATTCTAGCCTTTGTCTTTCTTTTACTGAAAAATAGAAAAATACAATATTTAAGTATTTTTCATTAACAATTAATCATAAACTAGCTTAAATTCAATATAAAAAGTGGCATAAAAACATTAACATTTATGCCTATCAATAATTGATGCTGAATTTGGTGATGTGTCATTCTCCATGTTAAGGATATATAAATCTGCTAAAAAGACCATCCCATTCACCTGCACCGAAACATCTTCCACTACCCCCTTGGGGTAGACATTAGATATGTATGCGACTTGGATAATAACACGAGTTTCTTTCAAATGACCCAATTGTAAAGTTGCATACAAAGATTGAGGCATTACATTTATAGAAGCTCCTCAATCTAGCAAAGCACGCTCAACCTTAGTATTTCCAATTATACAAGGTATAGTGAATGTACCTGGGTCTTTACATTTTTGGGGTAGCTTCCTCTGTAAAATTGTTGATACATTCTCACCTACCTTGATCTTTTCATCTATTCTTAGCTTTCTTTTGCTAGTGCATAGCTCTTTTCGAAACTTAGCATACCGAAGGATTTGCCTAATTGCATTAATTAGTGGAATATTGACTTCCTTTTTTTCGAAAAGTGTCCAAGATTTATTTTTCTTGATCTTTTTTACCCTTGTTCAATCTGCGAGGAAAGGTGCTACAATGTAATTGTTAGAAGAAATATTAAGAGATTTTGAGTTTACCTTAGGTGATGCTTCAACTTTAATTTCTTATTCCACTTGATGCTTATTTTTAGTTTCTAGATTGTCTTTCTTGGAGTTGTCCACTTCTTTCCCACTTCTTGAGGTAATGGCTTTAACTTTCTCCCGTGGATTGATTGGTTGTGATATCAATTGTCTAGACTGATTTGTTTGACGCTTTCCCACATCAGTTGCTATTTGGCTCATTTGATTTTCCAAATTCTGAAATCTCTTTGTTGCATCATGTTGCCATTGTTGAGTGTTAGTGGCTAAAGCTTTCACTATATCTTCCATTGACATACCTGATTTAGGAGGTTCTGCAGGTAGTGGTCTAGGTTGATACGGTTGTTGGTAATGGTTTGATCCTGGGTTGTTACCATAACGCAAATTAGGATGATCCTTCCATCCAAGGTTATAAGTGTTAGAAAATGGATCATATTTGTGTTGTGTTTGTCTCAGGAAGCCACCAACCATATTTGCTTGTTGAAAAGTCTCATATTCTTGAAGAGTTAGGCATGAATCTGTAGGATGACCCACATCTGAACAAATTCTGCAGACCATAGTAGCTTGAGCTTGCCCTATAGCCAACTGTCATACTAATGATGTTAAGTTAGAAATTTGTTGCTCAATATTAGAAGTACTTACCTCATTAACATTTTTGAATGGTTGGGTAGTTCATGAGCCAAACTGTTGAGTATTTGCAGCCATAGTAGAGATAAGATGTTTGACTTCTATCGGAGTCTTATCAACTAAAGCACCTCTGCTTGCTGCATCCACCATACTATTTTCCATAGGTAACATTTCCTCATAAAAATACTCGATTAGGAGTTGCTAGCTGATTTGATGGTGAGGACAACTTGAACACAACTTTTTATATCGCTCCCAATATTCATATAATAGTTCACCATTGAATTGTCGAATGCCACATATCTCCTTTCTGATGCTAGCAACTCTAGACGCTGAAAAAATATTTTTCTAAGAAAACCCGCTTCATGTCATTCCAAGAATTAATAGATCCTGAAGGAAGGTAATATAACCAATCCTTTGCTACATCCTTTAGTGAGAAAGGAAAGGCTCTCATCTTGATTTGTTCTTTAGTCACACCATGCGGCTTTATCCCATAACAAAACCATGTGGATCTATTTTAGATGCTTGTGCTAATCTTCATTTGCTTTGCCATAAAAAGAATGGAGTAAATGAATTAGTCTAGATTTTAATTCAAATATAGCTTGAACTTCAAGAAATTCAATGCATAATGGTTGAGAATTCAAATCTGGAGCAGCCAACTCCTTTAAAGTGAGGGGCTTATTGTTGTTAACAGGGGCTACCATCTCCTCAAATTCAGAATCACTGTCTGAACTCAAATCCAGAGTTAGATTAGGTCTAAATGAAGTAGTAGCACTCTCTACAACCTTCCTCTTAGCTGCTTTGCTTCTTTCCTTAACTACTTTGCGGTCTTTTTGATATTTGGATCAAAGTTCAGATCTCCTTCGTTTGAGAATCTAGTCATGCACCTGAAACGACAAACTAAAACAAAAATTAGAATAGAACATAAACTGAATGATTAAATTGGATTGAACTAAAATTAAGTCTCACAATTGCATAACTAGTTTAGAATTATTCCTACCCAAGAAAAACAGTTTTATAAGCACATTTTTGAGAGAAAAATCTAATTCTAATGCTAAAATTCCTCTAAAAGTCGGCTATTCCCACTATAACAATGATAAAACATATTTATACTAAAACCTAGGGCTAAAACTGATAAAAACGTACATAAATGACCGAATTCGTGCCCACCTAGGCGGCTGGCTAGGCGCTCAGGCAAGCACCTATTGCTTGCTGCCAAAGTCTATTTAATTACAGTTTTGCCACTGTTTCTTCATTTTTCATTTCTTTAAGCTCAAATCCACCTAAAACATAGAAAAATACAAATGAATCCATTTTAAGTGAATAAAACATGCTCAAATTAAGTATTAGGGTACATAAAATATATATACATTGCATCCCATCAAATACCCCCAAACTTAATCTTTGCTCGTCCCGGGCAAATCATAAAATACTACATTTCAAAGAAAAATAAATCAATCAAGTAACGAAATATTATAGATAGAGACAACCAAAAATTCAACAACTAGCACATCATAGCCACATGAATCCAACAATCTTCAGCCTTACTAGCAACCAACTTAATTAAGCTTAATTCAAACTAGCTCGGCAAACAACTCATTGGATTCTCTCTAATCACTCCAGTGTTTACAAATTGAAAATATTCTCTCAAATTCAATGCAAAAACTTGCTCTACCATAAGCTAGCTTATCAATTGAATCTCCACCACCTAGCATACATTAAGTAAAAATCCGAAGGTCTTTTAAAAGGTTGTAGGGTGGCTTAGGTAAAGGTAGGGTATAAAATAAAAATCATAAGGAAAACAATGGGTTAACATCTAAAATCCAAATGAGCATTCAAGATATGATCTCACCAATACCCATCAACATTTTTCAACTATTTTCTTTCTTGCCTAAACTTGCCACATTAGGCATAATTCCCATGCTTTTACACAAAAACAAAATTTGGAATTTTTTTCCCCTCATTTCATATGTTTTTTCAAACTCTTTTTTTTTCTCAACTATATATATATATTTTCAACGAACACACTAAAGAATGAGAATTCCACTTAAAATTTTAACTCAACCACTTTATACAATTCACTCATACCAGCCATCATAAACATGATCACCATCACATTCAGTCAAAACAATCTTTTTGCTCCATTACACATCTCAAATGCTCAATTAGACTTGAGATAGAAAAAAGTAGTCCAAAACCAAGTCAAAGGCTTGTAATGAAGGCTAAAGGACAAAGAAAAAGATCATAAAAGCTTAAAGGGGTTAAACAATGATAAACATATAGGTTGGCTTTTTAGGCTAAGTGGCTAAAATAAAAAAAAATGCCTTCATAATTTTAATGCAAAAATGCAGCAATAAGCATCTCAAAGCAAATTCTAAAGATACAAATTTAAACACAAATATCACTCACAAAAATGATTAAAAGAAGTAATTAATTCAAATTCATGACTCAAAAGCTCACTTAAGCTTAAAATTTACCGAGACTAGCTTTCATTTTACCCAATGCAAAATGGTTACCAAATCAGGCTTCAAATTGCTAAACTCACTTAACTGATCATGCAATTTACTTCATTTTATCTAAATCTCCATCTATAATATTGATACTTTCATGATTCAAAGCAATGAGAAACAAAAAAAAAATTAAGTGGAATTCTCATTCTAATTGTAGACACATTCTCACTTACACTTACCATTTCATTCCCTCTCAACTTTTTCTTCTTGATGCATAATTCTTTAAGGAACTTTGCATATCGAGGGATTTGCTTGATGACATCAATCAGTGGGATATTGATTTCAACCTTTCAAAAGATTTCCAAAATCTCATTCTCATGATCCTCTTTCTTGCTCTTGCTCAACTTGCTAGGAAAAGGAGCCACCACTTGTTTATTAGAAGAAATAATAGGAGACTTAGGATTTATCTTAGAGGATAATTCAATTTCACTTTCTTCTTCCTCTGAATGTTTCTTTTTTGTATCAGAATGGTCCTTCTTAGAGAATTCACTTATTTCCCACTTCTTAAGGTGATAGCTTTTGCTTCTTCTGATGGGTTGATTGGTTGAGATGGTAACTGCCCATATTGACTAGCTTGAAGATTACTCATGGTAGTTGCTAGTTGGCTCATATGATTCTCCAAAGTTAGAAATCTTGTATTTGCATTTTGTTGCCATTGTTGAGTGTTAGTAGCTAAAGCCTTCACAATATCTTCTAATGACATATTTGACTTTAGAGGTTCTGCAGGTGGTGGTCTTGCTTAGTATGGTTGTGGGTAGCGATTTTGTCCTGAGTTATTTCCATAACTCAAATTAGGATGATCATTCCATCCAGAAATGTAAGTGTTAGAAAAAAGATCATATTTGTGTTGTGGATGTCCCAGAAATCCGTCAACTACATTTGCTTGTTAAATGGTCTCCTCATCTTGTATAGTGGGGCATGAATCTGTAGCATGACCCCCAACAAAGCAAAATCCATAAACCTTGGTAGCTTGAGCATTCCCTATAGCCAACCAGCGAACTAAATAGGTTAAGTCAGAAATTTGGCGCTCAAGGTTAGAAATACTTACCTCATAAACCTTTTTAGCTAGATGGTTAGATCATGAGCCAAACTGTTGTGAATTAGTAGCCATCGTCGAGATGAGGTGTCTAGCTTTTTCTGGAGTCTTTTCAACTAAAGCACATGCACTTGCTGCATCCACCATACTCCTTTCCATGGGTAACACGCCTTCATAAAAATATTGGATGAGGAGTTGCTTGCTAATTTGATGGTGAGGGCAACTAGCACACAATTTTTTAAATTGCTCCCAATATTCATATAGTGATTCGTCATCATGTTGTCGGATGTCACAAATCTCTTTCCGTATATTGGCAGCTCTCGAAAAAGAAAAATACTTCTCTAAAAATAACGTCTAATCTCATTCCAAGAATTGATAAAACCGGAAAGAAAGTAGTATAGCCAATCCTTAGCTGCATCTTTAAGTGAAAAGGGAAAATATCAAAACTTAATTTATTCTTCACTTACACCATGCAACTTCATCCCTAAGAAAACTACATGAAACTCCTTCAAATGTTTATTGGGATTCTCACCTGCAAGACCAAAGAAAGATGGGAATAAGTGTATTAATGAAGATTTTAATTCAAATGAAGCTTGTACTTCATAAAATTCAATGCAAAGGGGTTGAATATTTAAATTTGGAGTAGCCAACTCTCTTAAAGTTTGAGGTTTGATGTTGTTAGCAGCGTTTTCAATCTCTTCAAACTTAGATTTACTATCGTGGGCTAAATCCAGAGTTAAGTTAAGCTTAAGTGGGTTGGCAATAATGGAGGAAATGCTAGCACTCTTCGCATCTTTCTTTTTAGCCGATGTTGTTTCTTTCCTCAGTTGCTTCGCAGTTTTTTCTATTTCAGGATCAAACTTTAGGTCTTCTTCATTTGATAATCTGGTCATGAACCTCTAATAACACAGACTAAAAACTAGAATAGAAATTAGAAAGAAAAATCAAGGCACAGTCTCCGGCAAACGGAGCCAAAATTTGATGCTTGTCGTAAACACCAAAATTATAATACTGAATCTACCAAAACTATAGTAGTTGCAAATCCATGTCGATTTCACAAAAACTGTGTTGAATTCTAATTTAATTTTATCCCAGTAAAATACTGAACTAAAATTATAAAAATGGGGAGTTTTTGATTGTTTGCAAAAGAATCTAAATCAAATTAAAACTAGTAAATACTGAAAAGAAATCAATGACAGAAAGTATTGGGATCATAATAATTCATAAGACTAGTAAACAATTGATCATAGGCATAAAAAATTTTATTCTTCATTCAGTTTGGCATAATTAATTGGCACAACCTAATTATTCTATATTTTTCACTAAAATAAACTAATCCAGATACGATAATGAATTAGTTATAAATTCTGAAATCAAATTTAGAATCAACGTGACCTGAAATTATCTCAGAAAATAATCAAGAATAAGAGAAAAGCCAAATAAAGACAAACTCTACAAACATTGCAAAGTTTTAATCTAATTTATGTTTTTCATAAACAATTAACATAAATTGATATCATAACCATTAAAGTCTATTTGCTACTAATTATTAAAAATCCAATATGATTGAGAAACCAATTTGGTAATAATCCAATCACACATAAAAATAACAGTACCAAATTATAATTATGAGAAATTGAAAATATAAACAATAAACATAAAAGAATATAAACTGAATGATTAAATTGGATTGAAATAAAAATAAGTCTCACAATTGCATAACTAGTTTAGAATTATTTATACCCAAGAAAAAAATTTAGAAGAACATTTTTGAGAGAAAAATCTAATTCTAATGCTAAAATTTCTCTAAAAGTCGGTTGTTTTCTTTATAACAATGGTAAAACATATTTATACTAAAACGTAGGGCTAAAATTGATAAAAATGCACATAAATGACCAAATTTGTGCCCACCCAGGTGGCTGGCTAGGCGCCTCGGCAGGCAGCTGTTGCTTGTTGCCAAAGTCTGTTTAATTACTGTTTTGTCAATGTTTCTTCATTTTTCATTTCTTTAAGCTCAAATCTATCTAAAACATAGAAAAATATAAATTAATCAATTTTAAGTGAATAAAACATGCTCAAATCAAGTATTAAGGTACCTAAAATATATATACATTGCATCCAATCAATTCCCAACCTGACTGAGCCTGCAGACACCACACATTAATTGTTCTAATGTGTTCCAAACCGTTGATCATCATCCAACAATTGGGCTTCCTTTGACGTGGGGCGTAGGTTCTACGCTTACTTTGATTCCTTGACAAAATATTTTTAGAGAGGGAAAAGGCTGCGTGAAAAGCAGCTTCTCATCCTTTCACATCCTATCTCAAGTAGAAAGTGCCTTTCTTTCCTCCTTTTTCGTTTATCCCCTCTCTGCCTTCTTCCTCTATTCTTCCTGGTTCGGTCAAGAAAAAATCATGGTCTTCCTTTTCTTTGCTTGCTGCACATCCTGACCAGTACTTTTGTTGTCTCGTTGGCTTTCTTCTCAGACATGTTCTTCGCCATTTTTATTGTTGTTTTCTTTTTTTATTTTAGAAGATTATCGCTGCTCTTGAAATGACGATCCTTGTTCTTTTTCGGTTCTCAAGCATGCATACTCGTCGACATCCACCTTTTTTAGCCCTTTTTTGTACCTTTTTACCTACGGATTGGCACATTTTTGCCCTTAGGTTAACATCCAACAACTGGGTCTGGTAGGAGTAGTTTAGGGCTTCCTTCTCCTTTCATTGAATTTCTAAAACTTAGGATTCTTTACTTCCTAACACTTGTCCACTACCATTTTTTAGATATCTATCTCTTCTTCGAGTGACAATAGCGGGTCTAGACACACATTGCCTTACCCAGTGCCTTTCAGTTTCTAGCTTCCTAATGATTCGAAACCTAAACCGTATCGGTGTGCATCTAGGAAGTCCCATAGATTATTAGCTCAGTGTCAACAGAAACTAAGGCAGGGGTCTTGGATATCTCAAACTTTGAGGATGCGACCCCTGAAAGAGGTGAGTGACCCGAGGCTTTTTCTGCTCCTTCGTCATACTTTGTGAGGTCTCCGAGGGGTGGTGAATAAAGGTCTGTAGTCAAGGATGAGGGCCCTAGCTATGACTTCGTGCAGTCGAGCCTCTCTGCCTTGGATTTAACCACTCTTTTTGATAGGTTTCTTTTACCCGAGGGTGTCACTGCCAGGCTTTCTGAGGTTGGGGAGACCCCTAGTTCCCCCAACTAAAGGAGATCGCTGTGAGCAATTGATTTTTTTACTATTGGTTCAGGCTGCCTTTTATGCCTTTTGTGATAAGGTTACTCCATGGTGCTTGACTATGTGCCTTCCAATTGAATCTGAACATATGGAGGGAGATTTTCTACTACTTGGTGCTCTGGAAAGAATGGTTCTGTATTAACCTCAACCCCTAAGAGATTCAAGCATGTTTTGAGATCCAGCTAGTGCCTAGGTAGACGAGCTTCTACTATATGTATCCTCGATGAAAGCGATTCTTTTGGGTACCAGAAGTGGAATGGGTGGCCTCCGTCCCTCGTAGCTTCGGCGAGAGTGATCATGGATGGTATTCCTCTGCTTTTCCTTTGGAGTAGCTCTAGGGTGAACAAGATCTTCAACCTAGACTTGGCTGAGAAGGACGCTAAGGCCTTGCTCAAAAAGGGGCATCTGCAAAGCAGTATAGGCTTATAGAACGGGATTGGTGTTGTCAATTTTTTTCTTATTCTAATTTTATGGTATTATTTGACTAATCCTTGTTAGTGGTTGTCTTTGTTTTGTAGCTATGTCCAGCCAGTCGGATAAAATTGGCCTCGAAAAGAACTTATATGGGCGCATTCCTAGGGGCATCGCAAAATTTGAAGGAGGTCCCTAAGTCAGCCAAGCTATTTAAAGGCTCCTCGCTCCACAATTTTGCCCAGTCCATTTAGCTTCTTAGGCTTGGCCTGGTGAAAGGGCCACAGCTCCCAGGTCCTTCAAAGATGCCACTTGCCCTCCTCCTCAACCTGTAGATGAGTCTTTTTCAAAAGGGAAAGGGTTTTTCACTTTTCAAAGGACAAAGGTCTCTCGTCTGATGCTGCAAAGGGGATTGAGTCCCTTATTTCCTAGGAAAGTGCCCATGTAAGTTCCTTTTGAGGCTGATTTTACCCTACTAGTAGGACATAGCTGTAAAACACAGTAAACCACAAAACCAGGATTAGTCATATAATACCATAAAATAGAAAGAAAAGAAAATTGACCATGCCAGTCCCATTCTAGGAGCTTATACTACTTCGCAGACGCTCTTCCTTGAGCGAGGCTTTAGCGTCCCTTTTGGCCAAGTCTAGATCGAAGATCTCGTTCACCTTGGAGCTACTAGCCTGATCTAAGGGAGGAGCCGAGGAATACCATCCATGATCATGCCCGCCAAACTTATGAAGGACAGAGGGTACCCCTTCCACTTCGGGCTCTCAATCACCTTCGATAAAGCACTAGTCTCTTTGCCAGCCCATCACTTCAGGGAGACCCAAAAATAATTGCTTTCACCAAGGATAAATATAGTATAGGCTCATCTGCCTGGGCACCAGCTGGATCTTGAAACATGCTTGAATCTCTAAGGAAATGGGGCAACGCGGAACCATTCTTTCCAGAGCACCAAATAGTAGAAAATCCCCTTCCATATGTTCAAATTCAATTGGAAAGAACATAGTCGAGTGCCATAGAGTAACCTTTTCATGAAAGGCATAAGGGGCAGCCTGAACCCGCAGTAAAATAATCAACTGCTCACAACGATCTGCCCTGGTTAAGGGAACCCGAGGTCTCCTCAACCTCAGAAAGCCTGGATGTGACACTTTTAGGTAAAAGAAACCTATTTAAAATAGTGGTTAAAGCCAAGGCAGAAAGGCTCGACTGCATGAAGTCATAGCCAAGGCCCTCATCTCTTATTTTAGACCTTTATTCACCACCCCTCTGAGACGTCACAGAGGATGACGAAGGCGCAGAAGAAGCCTTGGGTCACTCACCTCTTTCAGGGGTCGCAACCTCACAGTCCGAGATTTTCACGACTCCTGCCTTAGTTGGCATTGACACTGAGGCCCAAGACTGAGCTAATAATCTATGGGACTTCCTAGACAGACGCTGATATGATCTAGGATCCGAATTAGTAGGAAGCTAGAAACAGAGAGGCATTGGGCACGGCAATGGGTGTCCAGACCTGCTACTGTCACTCAAAGAAGAGCTAGACAGCTGAAAAATGGTAGGAAAAAGTGTCAGGCAGTAAAGAATCCTATGATTTAGAAAGTCAATGAAAGGATAAAGGAAAGCCTAAGCTACTCCTACCAGACTGGAGGGCTGGCCCATGATCCGAAGGCAAAAAAGCGCCAATTCGAAGGCAAAATAGCACAAAAAATGGCTAAAAAAAGGAAAAATACAACCTTAAGTGGAGAATTACAAGAAGAATGGCCTACTTCTAATGACAAGAGGAAACACATAGATAGAGCCTGCGAATAAAAGAAAACACTCAGTAAAAGAAACAAAAAGTTGGAAGCTAAGTCGAATCAGGAAATTTCTTTAAAAGACGAGGAATTGGTATGGAGAATGAGTGAAATCTAGAGAATGTGGATGTCGATGAGTATGCACACCTGGGAACCAAAAAAGAACGAGGATCATCAGTTCAAGAGCAACAAAAATCTTCTAAAATAAAAGAGAAAACAACAAGCGAAATGGCGAAGAACCAGCCTGAGAGGAGAGCCGGCGAAATGATAGAAGTATTGGTCAATATGTGCAGCAAGCGATGAAAAGGAAGACTAGGAATTTTTCTTGGCCGAACTAGGAAAAGTAGAGGAAGAAGGCAGGGAGGGAAGAAATGAGAAAATAAGGGAAGAAAAGCGCTTTCTGCGTGATAGGGGATGTGAAAGGATGAGAAACTGCTTTTCACGCAGTCTCTTCCCTATCTCACATCACGTTGTCAGGGCATCAAAGTAGGCGCAGCACCTACGCCCCATGTCAGAGGAAGCCCAACTGATGGATGAAGATCAACAGTTAGGAACGCATCATAACAATTTGTGCACAGTGTCTGCAGGCTTAGTCAGGTTGGGAACCTCATTTGGTTCTTTTACTGGCTTCAATACCTATGGGCCCAGTCAGGTCCGCTCCACGTTCTTTAAAAATTAATCCATTTGGAAACTAGATTAATTTTGGTATGGGTAAATTTCACACTTAGGGCTAAAAGAGCTTAAATCATTTAGCACTAAAAAGGCCCAATTAGCCACACCATGTGAGGCTCCAAGTAAAGGGTAGGTCCAATATTATAAGTTTAACTTACCCTAGCCAATCAGCCCAGTTAGGCAGCGTCCAGTCAGATAGAGGGTCAGCCGGATAAAAGGCTAGAGGGGGCAAGTCGCACCACCTAGATACAGGATTTCCTCGTGGGCCATTGCTAGGACAGAAATGTCCCCCTTTCATTTCTGCCTAGTCACCACATGTTGCCATCTAGGGAGCTAGAGTTTTGACCTCAAAACCCTAGCCACCAATGTAAGATATAAAAGAAAGAATGAGGTAAGTAGAAAGTGATCTTTTTTTTTTTTTTTTTTCTTGGAATCTCTCTTTTTGTTTTTCTTTTAAGATCTGCACCGACCGTACCTCTTTTTCTATCTCCTCTGAGTGTGAAACCACCATTTCTTTTTATTATGGCTGACTTAGGCATTGGAGAGGAAACATCGGTAACCCCATCGATGCCACTCTGCTTGTCTACCTGTCTTGTAGATTTTTATTTTGATGTTAACTGTCTAACAGAGACTGGAGCAACACATGGGACTCGAAAAATAAGACCAAAAACGAACCATCATTTAAAGCACCAAATAAAACCCTAGAATTTAAATATGGGGCGTTACAAGTTTTTATTTGATGAAAGAATTTGAAATGAAGATATCGGACAAACAAAATTTTTTCTTGGTTAGCAAATTGAACATTTACCAAATGAATTTTTAATTCATCACTAAGCATATACGGAGAAAATTTTGAAAAATTTTATATGGACAAATTTCATCTATTAAGCTTCTTCGTTATGAAGTATCAATCTTAGTGCAATTGAAACGCTTATGTATCTTGCAAATTGTACACAACTTGATATATCCATTGCCGTAAACTTATTAGCAAGATAATTTTTTGCACCAACTAAAAGACATTGGAATGGTGTCAAGCACATTTTACATCATCTTTGTGGAACACATCTTGTATGGTATTTTTTTTTTTTTACAAAAAGATCAAAGTTGCAACTAATCAGATATGCAGATGCACTAGATACCTTTCTGATATATATATATATATATATATATCACAAAGTCTTAGACACAATATGTATTTACATGTTGAAGCACTGCAATATCATGGAGATCCAATAAACAAACAACAGTTGATACATCTTCAAATCATTCTAAATTAATTGCAATTTAAGTCATTAATGTATATGTTTGAGATAAATAATTCAACATATACATGAGATATGTAAGTTATCCTCACTTTGACAATACTGCATGAAGATAATGTTGCATGCATAATACAAGTTAAAAGAGGCTACATCAAAAGTTATTTAACGAAGCATATTTCATCTAAATTTTTTTTTCATTCATGGGAACCAACAAAATTGTGAAGTAAATGTTTAACAAAATTGATCAAGCAATAACCTAGAAGATATGTTCACTAAAAGACTTTTTACTTTAACATTTAAAAAGATGGTACGCAATATTGGATTTCTTAGACTCAGATATTGTCCAGTTAGTTGAAGAAAGGAGAGTATATGCATTAATTGTACTCTTTTTCTTTTGTTAAGGTTTATCCTATTGAGTTTTTCTAGCAAAATTTTAACAAGACAGTATAAGCATATATATCATTATTCACATGAATATTGTAATCTATTTTTTTTTCCTATAGTTTTATTTTAATAAGATATATTCCACATATGGTGGTCATTTAAGGAGTTTTATGAATATATAGATGCCACCGTTATTCTTGTATAATTCCACATTTAATACATTAACCAAGGTTTTGTATAATCTATGTAACTCCACCTACGTACAGTGGTTGATTAGCATCATTGACCATTTATATATTATAATATATGGCTACATGTGAGCCTATATACAGTGACATTGTGATATAGGAAATACACACAAGCAGATAGAATTTTCTCTATTTACCAAAAAAAGATTGAAGTTTCTCTACTAGTTTTTTACTGTTCTATAGTTTATTTTGTATTATTTATATTTTTAGTTAATTTATATTAGAATCAAAATTACTGTTCACTTAAGATTCGATTCTATGTTTGAATTTTAAATATTTGATTATTCTAAATTTATATATCGTCGCATAATATTTTTATTAGATAAAAAATATTATGTACTTAAAAATTATTATTTGTTTTATATAATTTTTAAAAGATCATATATACCATACTAGTTATAAGAGAATTCTATTGATATTAATTTAGAATATTACAATGTAACAATTTATAATATATATATATAATTATAATTTTACTATTAGGTTATTAATATAGTTAACTTCCAAATTTAATATATCTAAATAGAGTTAATTGCACTTTGGTATTTTTAATTTGTAGAACTTTGCGATTTAGGTTTTCGATTTTCAAACCTAGCTATTTCAACCTTCAATTTTAAGATTTGTTGGAGATTGGTTAAATCTTCAATTTTGATGAAACAAAATTGGACATAGTTTTGCATCTCTTTATTATTATTTTTTCATTGATCAACAATACCTTAATATCTTTCCTCATAGACTTTGCTGTAAATTTATAAACAAAACCAATACCGATTTGTTTGGCCAAAATTAGAGATTGGACAATCTGCATGAAAGCCTAAATTGCTACTTTTGATAGTTGATAGTCTAAATCACAATGCATCAAAGTGCATTTACCCTTTAAATTTAATTAATAGATGTCATTTGGTGATACATTGGTTTTAGTTATTGATTTTTTCTTACCTAATTACGTGTAATTTGTTTACTTCAAATGTTTGTTCATATGATTGGAGTTTGTTAAACTTTTCAAACAATTATAAACTTTAAGCCAAAAACAAAATAAAAGACGAACAAAATATTAAATTTTGTTCATTTTGGAATTTATTTATTTTTCTTCCTAATTTTGTAGTTTATTTTTTAATAGGTAAATTCCTAAATTTTGATCCTTAATTTATCAATAGATACATATATATATATATATATTACAAACACTTAAATAGAAAAATATGAAATAGAACAAAAAACAAAAAACAAAAAATCGATTAACACGTTACCTTTAGCATTTCCTTTTACAATGTAGCTGGTCGCTTTCTTTTCCATTTTTCTTGTTAAAATACTTTTTCCGGTGTTAAATGCAATTTTAATAATTTATTTTAGAATATATTGGGTTGATGTTGAAGTAATTGATTGTGACTTTTTTTTATTTTTATTTTTATGAATGGTATGTTGTGACTTGTTAAAGCGACTAGAACGATGATATTTAAATTGGACGGCGGATAATGTCATTTGCAGAGCCACTTTTTAATGCACTGGCCTCTTAAAAAGTACAAGAAAACAAACAAACATAAAGGAACCTACAATTATTCAACAACAACAAAAATAAAGAAATCTATATTTTTATTTTCTTGATAATAATCTTTGTTTTTTAAGCACAAAAAAAGCCCAAACTGGCCAATTAAAAAAAGGCAATAGATTCTCGACCAAAAAAAAAAAAAAAGACAATAGCTTCGGTTTCCTCGAGCCTAATACTCAAAACAAAAAAAAAAACAAAAACTGAGCCATCCAGTCAAGTCTAAGTCTAAAATTTTGAATTTTGAGAGATTTAGATTGAAAAATAAATTCAGACTGGATCGAGCTAATATTATAAATCTTAAAGTCTGAAGTTCAGACTTATAGGTATCAAGCTAAGTTTTGGACTTGAGTATCATGCTTGGACTTTGGATTTTATAGTTTAAGCTCAAATCTAGAGTATAAATTTTAATTTAAAAATATTTTTTTACACATATTATATAAAAATTTATGCACTCAAAATATATCATAAATTTAAATTCTAAAAAAAAACTATAAGTTTAATCTTTCAATTTCTAATAAATTTGATTTTGTTATACATATTAAATAAATAAATTAGTCAATTGCATAACAATTTTGAAGATTCAGACCAATAGTTGTTATATATATATCTATATATTTTATTATTAGATAAAAGATATAATTAGTCATTAGTTTTTATTATTATTTTTTTGTTAATTTGATGTAGTTTATGATTTGGACCAATAGTTATTTAGATATATAAAAAAAATTAAAATAAATTATACGGGCTAGGATTCGGGTCGGCCCCAATAGGTAGGATTCGGGCCGACCCAAATAGGTAGGCTTCAGGCCGGAACTATACAAAAAATCTAAAGTCTAAACCTAGCCCCAAGATTGAATTTGCAGTTTTGGGCTCGAGCAATATCGAGCTCGAGCTGAATTTGGACCGAATTTTTTCGAATGGGTTTGATCGAATTATGTGCTTTGTTTTGTTTTGTTTTGTTTTGTTTTTTTTTACATCCCTAAAAGGAGCCTATAATTTTTACCTCTAAGTTTTTTATGTCTTATCACATGGAACCTATATTGACTCAATTTCATTTTAAGCGAATGTTTACTTGTAGAGATTATCACTTTTTTTATTGTTTGACCTATGCTTGAGGAAAATGTAGGAAGTGAAATAGAAGAAAGGTGAGAAAGATAAGGAGTAGGTGGTTTTTGAATCATAACACTTTTAGTTTGCATTGCTGAAAATGTTTCATCATGTCATGTGTCACTCTCATGAATAACTCCTTCTAGACTATGATCGTGCATACTGTTAGCAATTTGGATAGTCATGTATAATATCATAAGATATGGAGCATCATGATAAGGATTGTCATGGTTAGGATTGTCAACCACGTCATTTGAAGTCCACCCTCCAATGAAGTTATTATGTAAATGTTTGTTTTCAAAATTATTCTACGAATATTCATTCAATTGATTTTTTGGTACTTATGCTTCTAGCACTTATGTTTCTAGGTACTTCCACTATTGGGGAGGGAATTTCACTTTTACATTTTGAAGTAAGATTTGGGCACGAACTATGGTTGCTACCACTACCAAAATAAAATCTCGAATGTATAGTTCTTGTACGATGCATAATTTTAAACTATAGCATCCAAGGAATTATGTCAAAAAATAATAGAGAAATGCAAATGAGTGATTTTGTTATTTGCTTGTCGATAAAGATTACTATGTTCATATCAGTAGTACAAAGCCACGGTGACACATTTGAAAGATTTAGCACGAAGAAAAATTTCATATTTAGTTCATATTGTTGCGGGTTTACCTAATGAATTATAAAATGCAGCTTTCATATTAGATAGTGTAGAACTTTTTTTATGTAAGTGGTTTTTATATTTGAATCTTCATGTAACCACACTTTTTTTTTTTCATTTTTAAACTTTTTTTCATCTTATGAAAAATTGGGATTAGAATCATGTCACTGCAGTTGAGACAATTCCACATTCAAAAATTATGTACAATAACACAAACAAAACATCTCTCCGACTTCAAAAGTCGGGGTATATAATTGGGGATCAAAGCAGTTCTCATAATATTTATAAGATAATCCGACTTCTAGTCAAATACTCCTTTACCTGATGAAGCTAGACACCTCGAGCACTCTTAAATGGTATTTCTGTCATATACCTTACTACGTAAGTCGAGGTATCCAACTAAAGGTCCAAACGAACAAATCTATTTATTTCATACAAGAATTAGAAATTTACTTCATACACGACTCCAATTTCATATCAAGATTATGCGCTCCAACTCTAGGTTGGGGTCTGGTTTGGTCGATTTCAACCACGGACAAACTATGGCTTTTTTGTTAGTTTTTTTTCCTTTATTTTATTCAATTAAGCTTAAAATATACAAACAACATGTGTCCACTGATATATATAACTTTAATATGACCATAACATACAAAAAGAAAATTATTTTGGAAGATCCTGAAGTTGAATTTGATATTGTCAATAACTCCAAACAATCTTAGAAAATGGAGACCAAAATAAAAATATTTAGCAGTTTATTTTAACAATATCATGTTTGAGTGTAAATTACCAAGAAAATCATAAATGGTAGAAAAATTTAAAATAGGAATCGGTTAGGAAAGATGATGGTAAAAAAATGTTAAAGATAAGTGTATTATGGGATGTAGATGTGTAATAAAAGTTATATACAGGTAAAGTTTTAATTTTTTGTTAAAAAGTGGAGATTTATAACTTGATCCGAAAGAGGGCAATGCCAAGAAAAATTCAAAAAAAGATACAATCATATCTCTTTTACCAAAAAACAAAAATTACAAAAAGTCCTCAAATAATGAAAACCTCATTGTCAACTTGATTCTAACAAGTCGAGGGCTCACATGTCAAAATTCTGCTAAATTTCTGGTCTTCTTAATTGAATTAGCTTTTTCACATGGTGTTGATGTAAAACACAAACAATTAGTCATCTCCTAGTGCGCGAGTGTGCCACTTTGAACCTATACAGTCCAAAGAAAATAAAATACGTGCCTATTACATCAAAACTTAATCAAACGATTGTATTAATTATCGAAAACAAAATAATAAAAAGGTTACAAATGCCTTCGAGATCAAAAGACTTTTAAATAATTTTTTTAACTAAGAACACTTGACTACACAAAGTAAAATTCTAACGAGAATCAAACCAAGGAGTCTATGTTACAGTTGTGTGTTAATGCAGGGATCACTCTTCAATGCTGATGAAACTTCAATTTATAAGTGAAGAGATTTCAGAAAGCTTGTTATGCTTCCGATGTGGGACTTTTTCTCAATTCCAATTACAATACCATTCATTTATACTTGTGAAAGTCCAATGCACACTTATTTCCAAGCAATGTGGGACAATTGCTATTTTTCAAAATCAAGCTTAAATAAATATTAATTTTCTTTAAAAATAATTAATATATAGTCCAAACATGCCCCCCTTGCTTTGTGATTTTGTTGTATATAGTAAAAATTGCAAAGCAAATATGTTAAATCACTTCTCCAAATTAGTATAGCCTTATGTCCAAGCAAATCATCTTTGCCAAAAATATATGGTCTAAAGTTCTCTTACATGGGCACATACATGATTCTTCTCAATATTCAAATCCATTAGATAATGAATATAAAAAAAATGAAAAGTTTCAAAACTCACCATATTCCAATTAAGGATCTAAAATTCGGTGAAACTAATTGAAGATTTTATACACAACTTGGCCAAAATTACTGCAAATTCCAATTGCTAGCAAAATTTCCCAAATCAACAAAATCACCATTCTTTGCCTAAAATGCCTTTGATCTCCCAAATATTCACATCACCTTCAGATTTGGTAATTAAATAAAAAAAAAAACCTAAATAGAATCTCCATATTACTATATATGAACTTTTTTTTTTTTAAGTTTAAACCATATATCTATATATAAAAATATATGTATGATTCCTCAATTAGCCTAGTCGGCAACAACACTCCAACCTTGCTGCACCTTTTTTAACTTTTTTCT
Source organism: Ochetophila trinervis (assembly GCA_003254975.1). Classification (NCBI taxonomy): domain Eukaryota; kingdom Viridiplantae; phylum Streptophyta; class Magnoliopsida; order Rosales; family Rhamnaceae; genus Ochetophila; species Ochetophila trinervis. Next base: position 23,507 of record QANX01001322.1, read on the forward strand.
TTGCAGTAATCTCCACGTCCAACCACTCCATCTTTGCTGCAAACTTCCTTGGTAAGTGAACAAACATCTTCTATTTCTATACTCCTGTGTGTATAGATATATTCATATATTTTGTTTATTCTTATTTTATTTACAGCGGTTTGTTTCTGGCTAAACTCCTAAAGCAAAAAGAAAGAAAAAAACTTCACATCCGTGGATCAATCTCCTTTGTCCACCATCAAGTAAGCAAACTAAAGGTTCCTTTTGTTCCACTGCCATGTTTCTTTGGTTTTTCCTTTTTTTTTCCTAGCAACAAAACTCCAAAACATCCCATGTAAATCCTGTCTTGCGCTCTCCCATGCAAACGAGAAAAACATCAGTCAATGGTGAAGGCTCATCCCTGTTTCAATAGTGGAGGCTCGTTCAGTGATCCAAATACATATCGTGTAGCCAAGGAATTGCCATTGATCTGGGGTCGCATACGGCATTGATGCTTAGTGGAACGGTTGGGTTCGTGGCGAGCTGAACTAGTTTTGGATGGTTTGCCAACTTACCAAGACTTCCTCACGGCTTGACTAGAATCTGCGACGGTGCCGGAGACGGTTGCATCATCCTTTTTCATCGAAGAAAAGTGCCAGAGATTTTGCCTTGGCAGAAACCACCAAAAGTTGCAGCCATTGATCACGAGCAGAGTGCAAGAGACGAGGTTTGCTGGAACGGCGTAGGCATTGACTGAATGCGTGTGGGCTGATGTAGGAATGGGCTTGGATGAACAAACTGCTGTGGAACGCTGGCTTTAAAGTAGGGCTAGAATGCACGGGCGGGCTGGAGAAAGGCTTGGACAGCTTGGGCTTGCTGGAAACGGGCTTGGACGCTGATGGGCTGGAACTCGGACGCGGGCTTGAAGCGCAGCTGGACTCGGATTGATGTGTAATTAGGCTCGGCTTGACGTGTACGAGCTGGACAAGAATGGTGGACATGTGGCTGGGCGTGGCCTAATGCGGGTTGGATGTGCTGGTATCGATTTGGAGGCTACTTGGACTCTGGACGACACAGCTGTGTACGCCAATTTGTTTCACCAAATTTCTTTTGGATTCTGATAAGTCTGTAAACCTTTGGGCAATCACTCATCTTCTTCTTCTTTAATCACACCTTCTTAGGTGATTTTGGTGCTTAACGCATCTCTTTCATCCTCGCCTTGCATCATATAGGATCCTCTAAACAACAGCTTCAAGGTACTCTTTTTCCTAACACTCCATGTTGTTTTGTAAAAGTAGTTTGTACTTATCATCTATAACACAAGAAAATATAACATTTCTGGACAAGCTTGATCTTGGAGATGATACTTTCATGATGTTGAAGAGTTACTTGGAGCAGTCCCTCCTACTCTGGCCGTAGCAATTCCAGCTGTCACCGAGGCCAATTCAGATGATACTAAGACTGATACAGTCCAGCGAGCACTAGACTATGTTAGCGACTTCTTTGACAGGGAATTTGACGTCCGTAACGAAAATGATGTTTGAGGCCATCTACTCACATCGTTTGAAATTCTTAGCAAAATTTCATTACTTGATGATAATCTTCGTTCTTGTGCCTCTGAATTTCATGCTTCTTTTTATCAAGATGTGGACTCTTTCTTATCTGCACGATGTGATATCAATGAGGCTGAGATAATTTTTACTTCCCTTTTTACCTTACAAGTTGACTTTGCCTCGTTGCATGCTAACCATTCAGCAGAGAAAAAAAAAAGCTACTGCTCTAGCAATTGAAATCAAAGGGTTGAAAGGAAGGCTATCAATTACAGAGGCTAACTTTAAAGAAAGATTTGATTGTGCCAAGCAATTGTCTACCCAGGCATATTCTATCCAAGAGAGGCTTATTTGCACTAAGGAGGAAACTAAAATGGCCAGGAGCAAGAAATCACAAGCCGAAGAGATAATTCAGCGTTGTAATGCATAATGGGATAACTTGAAGAAAACTTCTTATGATGTGTTTAGAGATAAATAGTTTACTCAGACAATTTGTTTTTATTCATTAGCTTGTTTTGAATAATAAATTTTATTTGACTTCAAGTATTGCAATGCTGAATTTAATCACGTTTATTTTTAGAAGCTGGACGTGAACTTTCAGCCTCGGGTTTGAATATGTTGTACTTATGTTAAGTTTATGTTAAAGAAAACACATAACATTCAAATTTAGCCTGAATTACTTGAACTCGGCAAAAGAACTAATAAACAACTAGCAGCCTAGATTGACTAGCTAATTAAAACAGAATGAAAATTTTCTAGTAAATGGCAGTAAAAAATACATGGCCTAACTTTATTGACTTATCAAAAAGTATTACAATGTAAATGGATTTAACCCTAATTCAACTAGGTATCTCCAATTTTTGGTGTTTCTCGGGCTTCCCAGCTAGTCGAATAATACTTATTCAAGAAGTGATCATTGATCGGACTAGGATGTTTTGATCCATCTACATCCTAGAGTTGATATGCACATTTTCCCACTATTCCAATAATAGTGAAAGGTCCTTCCCAGTTAGGAGACCACTTTCCATATCTTGGATCTTTTGATCCAATAGGTAGTACTGCCTTGCATACTAGGTCCCCTTCTCCAAAACTCTTGAAGCTGACTCTATTGTTATATGCACATGCCATGGCTTACTTCTATATCTGGTGGCGATCTAAAGCCTCCAGTCTTACTTCATCAAGTTCTTCTATCTCTTGCATCATGGCATCAGTGTATTCAGCTGGAGTAAGATTGTATTGCTGAGTAACGTGCATTGGCAGAACTGCATAATGCCTGTACGTCAAGGTGAACGACGTTGTGCCGGTATTTGACCTCTTTGACATTTTGTATGCCTAAAGTGTTTCTGACAACAAATCATGCCATTCTCTTGGATTGTCATCTACCATCTTTTAAAGAATCCCCTTCAAAACTTTATTCGTTACTTCAGCCCGACCATTAGCTTGGGCAAATTATGGGGTCGAATGGGTTAACTTTATCCCATATTCTTTGGCGAATGATTCCAACTCTTCACCAGTAAATACCGTTCCATGATCGGCGGTGATGGATTTTGGTATACCGAATATGTGGATTATGTTTTCCTTGATGAATTTGATCACATCAACTTGACTTACTGACTTCATCGGCCGTGCTTCAACCCACTTAGTGAAGTAATAAGTGGCGACGATGATAAATGTGTGCTATTTGCTAGAAAGAGGGTACACTTTTCCAATCAAATTCATAGCCCACCCTTGGAATGGCCACAGCTTGATTATAGGGTTAAAAGGTATGGCCGAAATGTGTTGTACTAGGCCATGTCCTTGACAAGTCGTACACCCTTTGGCATCCTTGATGCAGTCGGACAGGATAGTTGGCTAGTAATAGCCATGTCTTTTGATTAGCCACCTCATTTTTGTTCCAGCTTGGTGTGATCCACAAATACTTTCATGAACCTCAGCCATCACTAGCATTGCTTCGTGTCTGCCCAAACACTTAAGAAGCAAGTCATCTTGTCCTTTTTTGTACAACTCGTTATTAAATAAGACGTACTTAGCCATTCTCAGCCAAATTTTCCTTTCAAATTTCCCGCTTGGATTCTCTAGGTACATCACCAACAGAAATCTCCAATCATTTTCATTAACCTCTATACAAATTATATCTCCAGTCATATTCCTCTCTTGCAATGATGAAAGGTCCCTATTTTGTATGCTGATGATCATCTTCGTCAACTCTTTTGACATATGAATTCCTAAAGCATCTGGGTCATTTCATTTACCTCCTAATACAGTTCTCTTGGGATATGCTGAAATACCACATCATCAAAACTTTGGACCAACTTATCAACTACCATATAATATGGTGATAAAAGCCCAACTACAACATTGATACTCACATGTTAACTACTTCAAAGTCAAAAGTGAACCACCTATTATTTCAATCGTAGATGCCCCTATCTCTTTTAAGATTTCCAAACTGTAATTACCTTGTCAGCTAGCAAATGGTCAAAGATCTGGTCAACTTTGGAGATGTCAAAATTGTAGATCTTTTTTGGTTTGACCCGATTCTTTATCGTGTCCATCACTAGTTGTGGAAATTTTGGGTTCCTGGTTGGTCTAGCAAGAGCTTTGCAAATGTATGGATGAGTGGCTACTACCTTTGCCATGTCCACTTCCATTGTTCCATCTACATTTTCTTAGTCATCATCTTCCACCAAGTGAATTTCAGTATTTTGGTCCTTGTAGTACAATCCTCTGGACGAGTTTTTCCTTTAGTACTCTTCCCTTAGAATGCCTTCATACCAAGGGCTTAAGAGACTAAATCGAACAAGTTATGGAACTTTGTCCTCTCAAACTTCTTTTGAAGTTTATAGCTTAGTCTGCCTTGTGCTATCTTGGCGAACTCTCTTTCCGGTATGTCCAAGTGACATGTGATCCTCGCCTTTTTGTATCGAGTTATAAATAATTGCACTGATTCTCCATCCATCTGTCGCAGGCGTAATAAGTCAGCCATAGAGATCTCTGGCTCAATCCTGTAGAACTGCTCGTGAAACTTCTGCTCCAATTCTTGCCAACTATGGATCGAGTTTGGCTGCAAATTGATGTATCACGTGAAAGTTGGTCCTGTCAAAGAATTAGCAAACAATCGCAACTTTAGAAAATCATTGGTTGCTGCTTCTCCGCACTTGATGGTGAAATGGCCTATGTGTTCCACAGTAGACTGTCTCTCTTTACCAGAAAAAGGGTGAAGACAGGAAACTTGAATCCCCTAGAAAATTCAATCTGGTCAACAACATCAGGGTATGACCTCCTATAAGACTCGCCTAGTTCTTCTGAATGCAGGACCCATCATCTCTTGGATGATGGTCTTGACAGCCTCCTGATCTATTCTTTGGATGTGGTTCATCCAATTTGATCCATTCCTCTACGTCGAGGCGTGGAAGTCTGCCTGATCTGCGCGAGCATCATAGTGTCAATTCCTGTAGTTCTGTCCAAAGTGCTTTGCATGCCCCTTATCATGAATCGGATTCCGTGCTGGCAAGTTACCATACGCTTGGACATTTGTTATCCCTCCATGTAAGTTGGGTACAATCTGGAAAGCTTGCATCATCAGTTCTTCCTGACCATCCTTCACGTTATGGCCTAGGTTGTCAGCATGCCCACTAGCAGGAATATTATTCCTAATTGGTGGGGGAATATAAGGTTGGAGTTGTCATTCAGGCATAACCCTTACATCATTTCCACTGGACCAGGCCTGAAAGGTCGGTGCCTCAGTCTTTGGCGTGTTGCCATTGTGTACAGTCTGAAAGGCATGCACCTGTTGTTCTTCCTGGCCGTTAGTCGGCCTTGCGCCATTCAATGCAGCTTGGGTCGTCTGCACATGCTGGCGCAGCAATTCCAAGATTCTATGCAACATTTGATGCTGGGTCTCCTGGTATATTTCCATCTTTCGAGACAGCTCACAGATCGAATCCTGAGTAGACATCTCTATTGTGTCTGGAGTCTTGCAAGCTTTCCTTTCATTTCCATTTTCATCCGACACATTTCGGCTGCTAATGCCACAATGGGTGTCAGATTCCTAATTCTATGAACGAGTTTGCACCATTTCCTCAATTGAAAAATTTAGAGTCCCACCAGACTCGCCAAAGATATGTTGGTGTAAAACACAAACAATCAGCCATCTTCTAGTTCGCGAGCGTGCCACTTCAAACCTATAATAGTCCAAAGAAAATAAAATATGCACCAGTTGAATCAAAACTTAATTAAATGATTATATTAATTATCAAGAACAAAATAATTAAAAGGTTACAAATTCCTTCAAGATCAAAAGACTTTTAAATAAAAAATTTAACTAAGAACACTCGACTACACAAAGTAAAATTCTAACGTGAATTAAACTAAGAAGTCTATGTTACAGTTGTGTGTTGATGCAGGGATCACTCTTCAATCTTGATGAAACTTCAATTTATAAGTAAAGATATTTCAGAAAGCTTATTGCGCTTCCGATAAGAGTCTTTTTCTCAATTTTAATTTCAATACCACTTATTTATACTTGTGAAAGTACAATGCACACTCATTTCCAAATAATGTAGGACAATTACTATTTTTCAAAATTAAACTTAAATAAATATTAATTTAAAAAAAAATTAATATATAGTCTAAAAACATAGATTTTTAATTTTATTTTTTTGGTACGGAGATTCTTTAATGAACCAAAAAGAGTAGCTTATGCGATAGGCAATTGGACATGGACTTCTAGTTGAAGACGCTGAGAGGACCCACTTCTCTAATCATATTCTCCTCTTTTTATTTTATCAAAAAAAAAAATATTCTCCTCTTAATATTGAAATAGACCCATAAAGCTAGCCTACCATTAACTCCATCCACTGCAACGAACTAATTGGATGACTTTCCTTCCAGTCACAGCGCTGCAACCTATTTTAAAGTAAGGTCAGCGTCAATATAGACAATTTAAATTATATCTCTCAAAACAAATATTAAACTAAAAATATATAAATATATATATATATTAATCTAGCTTGGAAAAACTGTGGACAAAAGGATCTTTTACTCATACAAGTAGACCTGGCAACGTGTCGTATCGTGTCGTGTTCGTGTCGTGTGGTATTCGTGTTCGTGTTAAAAAATTTTTACCCAAACCCAACCCGTTAAGCTTTCGTGTTGAAATATATAAACCCAAACCCGTTCATAAAATTATCGTGTAACCCGTTACCCAACCCGTTAACACGTTAAACTTATTTTCAAAATTATTTTTTTTAAAAATAAAAAATATATTTAATTTATAATTTATAGTCCATACTAAAAAATAATGAAGCACATACATAAATAACTATTTGTATCATTTTACAAACCAAAAATAAAAACTAAAACAACATACTTAATATATGTTAAAAAAATAACAAACCATACAAACATAATATTTAAATCTTTCTACAAACCAAAAATAAAAATCTAAAACAATATTTAAAATAATAATAAGACATAAACATGTTTTCGCGATTAATGAAGAATGAATAAATTACAAACTGGTAGAGAAAAATAATTAGAGATTTTTTTAATTAAATTACAAAAATGCCATTATACAGTAACGGGTTGTTAATGGGTCTTAATGGGTTTTCGCGTGTTAACCCGTTAAGACCCGTTATCTTAACGGGTTCTTAACGGGTTCACCCGTTATCAACCCAACCCGTTTAAGCTAGACCCAAACCCGTAAAAACCGTTCGTGTTCGTGTCGTGTTAACGGGTCGTGTTAAAATTTGTCAGGTCTACATACAAGTGGAAAAGCGGGTGGACCCTTTCTTTTTTGAGACAATGGGAGTAGTATCTTTTTTTTTTTGGTTAAAAGACAACGGGAGTAGTATCGACCGACCACAAACAGAAATTTGATTGACAAACGTTCTTGCAATAATAAGCCTCAATAACTTTACCAACAAAAAAATAAAATAAATAAGCCTCAATAAAAGTTACGATTGAAGAATTTCGGGAATATTTTATCAATGCTTTATGAGGTTTGAGGTAATTTTAACCTATCGCTTATGTTTTTAATTATATCATTTTGACTTTTACATCCTTTTTTGCGGTTTATATTATTACCTTTGTACTTGTTGTAGGTATTTTTAGCCAACGGGCTTAATACCCTACTACTTGGGCAATGAATAAATACTCAATTATTGTGGTGGGTCAAGCATCCTTTACAAATAGAACCCTAAGCCCAAGAACTAATGAGAATAGTGCTAGCTGTCACTTATCTAAAGGAGGTATTTTAGAGTTTAAATCTTGACTATTGAAAAGGAGAATAAAAAGGGAAAAGACAAGGAAAGGGGGGGACTTTTTGACTTGGGAAAAGAAACTTAGGAGCCGCCATTCTTGGATCTCTCCCACTGAAACTTTTCGTCTTCTCCGAGGTGACACTGTTTATCGATCTGGCCAAGGTGACACTATTCGTCAATCTGGCCAAGGCCATACTGTTCACGGAACCGGCCAAATTGTACCACCGGAGCCTAAAACCTTCCTTTTGACCAATTTCTTCACCTCTTTTTCCCTTATTTCCATGCTATTTTAATATTATTCATTTCTTTATGAGTTCAATGGCTAACTTAAGCATCGGAGGGGAAACGTCAGTCACCACACCGACGCCCCTTTGATCGATTTATATTTATTTTATAGGGCTTGGTCATAGCTTCAAGGACGTGGGAACAGCTTCCAAAAAATTGCCATAACATATTGGTGCTGTTTGTGGAAAACTTTCTTGATTTCATTATATTTTGTGGTTGATTTCGTTTTCGGAGGTCTCCCATTTGTTCTTGAAAAAACCGGCCTTGTTCCCTTTGTTTTTGCTTGTAAAGCCTTGTTCATGGTTTAGCGGAACCAAATCTAGACGGAAGCTGAGGCTAATCACTGGTGAGCAGAACAGAGACAAACCAACTTCAGTCAGAGGCAAACCTAATCACCTTCGCATAGACGTATAACCTGACTGATCGAGTTTAGCCGGTATGAAGCCTAAAAGAGATGCTGAATACCCACATGGAGCCGCAAGTCACAATGGACAAAGCTGAACCATCCAATAGAGGAGCAGGAGGCAAGCGACCTGTGAGGACCAGTTCTGTTCCGAACCGAAGGACCTCCGTTCCAGCAGTTGAACCGAGCCTACCACCTATGTAACTGCCTCCACCAGCCCAGAGGATAAGCGAGTAGCCCCACGCTCAGAGCGAACTCGAATCTCAGATCTAGAGAATCGGATGCAACAAATTGTAGGATTGCTCGAGAATCAGCAGCAAACCGATCGTGAGCTTATTTCGCAGACCACGAGGAGCCCAGCTCCAGTAAATTCTCCACGAGACCATGTTAACCCCCAGACTCAAGATGGGGGGGGCACCAGGGAAGGAGCTGAGAATTATAATTGGGGGCTCACAGCGCCATGACCAGGGAAGGATGGCACCATCGAAGCCACGCTCAAGGCCACCTCCAGGCGAAGCAAGACGAAACCCCATGCGGAGTTACCTATCACCAGTCCATCGGAAACCAGTAAAGGAGCATAACAGCCCGCAGCTGAGAATTGTGAGCGACGCCTTCTCCTCCCTGGATGATGGTTTAGATTTCAGCGATCTCAGGATTTCTCTCAATGCTAGGAGGCGACAGCGAGAGGAGCAAGAATGAGCAGCATCCCAGGGCGAGCGTAGAAGGCAAGCTGAAGAAGAAGAGGAGAGGAGGCTAATCCGAGCAGAGAAAAAGCAAAGGATCCGGACCAAAGAGAGACAAAGAATCCGAGCCCAAGAGAAACGAAGGATTGAAGCTTCGGAGCTGCAAATGTTTGAAGCAGAGAGAAAGAGATTGAAGGATGAAGTGAATGCACATTTTCATACTAAGCGGCAATACCGAGCCCCGCATTTGCAGCCCTATGCCTATACGCCTGGACCAGGACAAGAAACTTTCCCGTTTGGAGTAGCAATACGTCGGGCCAGCCTCCCTAAAGACTTTAAAATGCCAAGTGTGGGGAGATAAGAAGGCAAGGGGAACCCAGCAGAGCACCTAGGAGCTTACAAGGTGTGGATGAAATTTGAGGGAGCGGGTGACGCCATCAAATGCAGAGCCTCCCTCTAACCCTTGGAAGAGTAGCTCGAACCTGGTTCACTAGCTTGCGCCCCAGCTCAATTGATTCTTTCAGCCAGCTGGAGAACGCTTTCATGGCGCAGTTTATAGGAGCCAGGCCGGTGAAGAAGCCACCCTCTCATTTGTCATCTATCATTCAAGGGGAAGACGAGTCCTTGAAGGCATATGTCCAGAGATTTACAGACATGATGATACAAATCGAAGGCTATACCGACGATCGTGCTATGCAAGCTATGAAAGATGGAGTTCGCGATGAGGATTTCATCAGAATGATAGCTAAAAACCCACTGCAGACGTTTTCCAAGATGCTGGTTGAAGCCCACAAACATATTTCTGCGAAAAAAATTATTCAATCTCGAAGGAACCTAAGCCTGCAACGAAGGGAGTGGGAGATCCGAGGCTAAGAGAAGTCAGAGAGCTTCCCCTCCTCGGAACAGCAAAAAAAGCTACGAGGAAACAAACTCAGCACCTCAACCTCCCAAAAGCAAGTTTGATAGGTTCACCCCCCTCAACATAACACGCTCAGAGGTGTTGATGCAAATCGAGGGAAGTAATCTGCTGAAGAAGCCCTTCCCAATGAGAGGACCACTAAAATTCAGAAACAAGAATAAGTTTTGTAGATATCACAGAGATTTCGGGAAGAATGCATGGAGCTAAAGGATGAGATTGAAGCCTTAATTTGAAGAGGGCAGCTGAAAGATTTCGTGGCGAAAGCTGCAGGGCCTAGCGCTCCAGCTCCCCCAAGGCGGGAGGAAGCTAGAATGGGAGAGGCACCTTCACCGCCTCTTCACCCAAGGAATGTCCTTGGAAATGTGAGAACGATCATAGGTGGACCTAGAGTAGGAGGTGAATCAAACCGGTCAAGAAAGGCGTACGCGAAGGATGCCAAGAGTCTTGATGTGTATCATGAGGTGAATTGCACTTTCAAGCTAGTAAAGACAGCTTGGAAGGAGAGTTTCTCTGTGACTTTCAAGGATGAGAAGGCTATGAGGATTCAGCACCCGCACGATGACACTTTCGTGATAACAGCTCAGGTTGCCAACCACATGGTGTATCGGATGCTCATCAATAATAGGAGCTCTGTAGATGTCATGTACATGCCCGCCTTCGATGCAATGGGTTTGAAGAGAGAAATCTTTAAGCCAGTTCAGACACCGCTCATGGGGTTCGCTGGAGAGATTGTTTTCCTGAGGGTTCGATCGAGCTGCCTTTTACGGTCCAAAAAAGCCCCGAATAGGTCCACTATTCTAGTGAACTTCTTGGTGATAAAGTCACCGTATGCTTATAATGCTATTTTGGGGAGACCGGCCCTGAATGCCTTAAAGGTGGAGGAGTAGGCACAGTGCGAGGAGATCAGTTTGAGTCAAGACAGTGTTATGCCACTGCCCTCCTAGGTAAAGGTGGGCATGCAGAAGCGTTGCCCATCTTCCTGAACTCCGAACAGAAATGCCCTGAACTGCGATATAAGGAAATGAATCACCTAGTTTAGTCACCGACCTCCGAGCAGAACTGCTCTGAGCTACACCTTGGAGAGGATACTTCACCAGCCCTACCTAGCGCAAACGAGGTGAGCATTCTGCTAACTTCTGGAAGAGTAGCGGAAACGTTGGTTAGTGACCCATATATTATAGAGGTTGAGTTGACTGGGGAAGAATTCAAAGAGATGGAAGACAGAAGGCAGGAGGTGTTTCGAGGAGAACCAATAGAGGATCTTATAAGCATACAGCTAGATCCAAGCGATGCAACAAGAACTACAAAGATCGGAACAACGCTTTCATCGGAGCTGAAGGAAGCACTTGTGGAGTTTCTAAAAGCGAATTCAGACGTGTTCGCTTGGTCACATGAAGATATGCCAGGAATAGACCCGGAAGTGATCGTGCACAGGCTAAATGTGGACCCAAGCTTCAAGCCAATTAAGCAGAAGAGAAGGACCTTCAACCCCGAAAGGTACGATGCAGTCAAAGTAAAGATGGAAAAGCTCCTCAAAGCAGGTCTCATCAAAGAGGCATTATACCCAACCTGGCTAGCAAACGTAGTGCTTGTAAAGAAAAGCAGTGAAGCATGGCGGATGTGTGTGGACTTCACAGACCTAAATAAAGCATGCCTCAAGGACAGCTTCCCGCTACCAAAAATTGACCAACTGGTGGATTCAACTGCGGGAAGCGAGCTGTACAGTTTTTGTGACACTTTCTCAGGATATAACCAGATCGGGATGCACCTTGATGATCAAGAGAAAACTGCTTTCATCACCAATCTCGGCTTATACTGCTATGAGGCGATGCCGTTCGAGCTCAAGAATGTTGAAGCCACCTACCAGAGGCTTGTAAATAAAATGTTCGCAAATCAAATCGGGAAGACGATGGAAGTCTACATGGATGACATGCTGGTAAAGAGTGTTAAGGCAACCGAACATCTGGGTCACCTAGGTGAAATGTTCGATATCTTGAGGAAATATAAGATGATGCTCAACCCAACTAAGTGTGCCTTTGGAGTGTCATTAGGTAAATTTCTGGGTTTCATGGTGAATCGGCGAGGGATTGAAGCTAACCCTGATAAGATCAAAGCAGTCATGGAAATGACCTCCCCCAAGAAGGTGAAAGATGTCCAGAAGCTAACAGGGAAGAAAGTCGACTTAAACAGATTTGTTTCAAGAGCTACTGACAAGTGTTTACCTTTCTTTAAAATCCTTAGAGCTGCTAAGGATTTCATCTAGACCGAGGAGTGTGAGCAAGCCTTCTCTTAGCTCAAAAGATACTTAGGCACATCACCACTGCTGTCCAAACCTGTTTGCGGAGAGACATTGTTTGTATACCTAGTTGTATCATAAACGACAGTAAGTGCAGCCCTAATACAAGAAGAGGGAATAGCCCAACTCCCGGTCTACTACGTCAGCAAGGCTATGGTGCAAGCAGAGACGAGGTACCCTAGCATCAAAAAACTGGCTTTGGCATTGATCATGTCTTCACGGAAGTTGAAGCCTTACATCCAAGCACATTCAATCACAGTACCTACTAGCTACCCCCTGAGGCAAGTACTCCAGAAACCAATCATCTGGGAGGCTAATTAAGTGGTCAATTGATCTGAGGCAATATGAGATATCATATAAGCCCTGCACAACAATAAAAGCTCAAGAAGTAGCTGACTTTATAGCAGAATTCACCACTTCGGAAGAGGGAGAGGCTGTCACTCTGGATATGGATAGTGAATAGGCTACTGCTCGACTAACCCCATTCTGGACTTTACACACAGATGGGTCAGCCAACGAGCATGGAAGCGAAGCAGGCTTCATCTTGACCACACCAGCACCTGAGCACATGAAGCTAGAATATGCGCTCAGACTTGGTTTCAAAGCGTCAAATAATGAAGCAGAATAGAAGGCGTTGATTGCCGGGCTGAAAATGGCAAAGTCAATGAGGGTTCGGAAGCTACATGTCTACAGCGATTCACAATTAGTCGTGAAGCAAGTTAGTTCAGAATACCAAGCCAAGGGGCAAGCATGATCAGCTACCTGGAGATGGCCAAGGAGTTGTTAAAGGAATTCGAGGAATACCGCATCACCCAGATACCAAGGGCAGAAAATGCAAACACTGATTAGCTTGCTAAGCTAGCTTCAGCAAGTGCATCCGAACTAGTACGCATAATATCGGTAGAGACCTTGAGACAGCCAAGCATTTCAGAGGAAAAAAAGAGGTGAACCTTATTGAGGATAAGTCAGATTGGAGAACTCTATTGTAGAATTTTTGGCAGAAGCTACCCTGCCAAAAGACAAATTGGAAGCTAAGAAGCTGAAGTACAAAGCATCACATTACATGCTTATCAAAGGTGTTTTGTACAATAGAGGATTCTCATTGCTTTACCTAAGATGTCTAGGAGAAGAGGAAACGGATTATGTCCTAAGAGAAGTACATGAGGGTGTTTGCAAAAATCATACGGGGGGACGATCTTTGGCACACAAAATTGTCCGTCAGGGCTATTATTGGCCCACCATGCAAGAGGATGCAAGAGAGTTTGTAAGAATGTGTGACCCATGCCAAAGGTTCGCCAATGTCCAGAGAAGACCACCGGAACAGCTCACCTCTGTCACGACCTTATGGCCATTTGCTCAGTGGGGAGTTGACCTCATTGGTCCACTTCTGATGGGACGAGGTCAGATGAAATTCGCCATAGTGGCTATCGACTACTTCAACAAATGGGTCGAGGCTGAACCTTTGTCAACAATCACCGAGGCCAAGACTTCCAGCTTCATTTGGAAGTCAATCATTTGACGCTTCGGGATGCTTCACACCATTGTCACAGATAACGGGAGGTAGTTCGACAACAAGAGCTACAGAGATATGTGCTCAAGTTTGGAGATCAAAACAGTTTACTCTTCACCGTTCCACCCCTAAGCCAATGGCCAAGTAGAGGTTGCAAACAAGATTATCAAGCAGAACTTAAAGACTAAGCTAGATAAACACAAGGGGCCTTGGGCAGAAAAGCTTTTTGAAATTCTCTAGGCCTATCAGACAACCCCAAGAACCGGAACAGGGGAGACACCTTTTTCTCTAGCTTTTGGAGCTGAGGCTGTCATCCCTGTTGAGATAGGAATGCCCAACTTCTGAACTAAACACTTTAAGAAATGAGAAAATGAAGAGCAAATGAGGCTAAATCTGGATTTGATAGAGGAAGCGAGGGACTTGGCCCAGTTGTGAGCAGCTGCCTATCAACAGCAGTCAGCTAAGTACTATAACTCCAGGTTCAAACAAAGGACATTTAGACCTGGTGACCTAGTCCTAAAAAAGATCACATTAAACACCAAAGAAGGTGGAGCTGGAGCAATGGGACCAACTTGGGAAGGTCCATAACCAAGTAAAGAGGATAATTTGACCTAGGACATACCAATTGGAGGGAGCAGATGGAAAAATTCTAGCACACCCATGGAATGTAGAACACTAGAAAATTTATTTTTCTTAAATTCTTGTAAGAAATTTCATTTGATTTGTACACAAAGAAAATAATATTATCAATAAAATGAAATTCTTCTTCTACAAAGATTCAAGTGTAAATGTTTTTCCCTTGAAATATAATCCCAAGACCGATCCAGGGGCTAAGACCCCACGAAGCTAAAGGCTCTAGGAGCTGGACCGAGATCCCAAAGCCTGGACACCTTGCGAGTTAGCCTCAGGTTTGACCTGGGGGCCGAGTCCCCCAGGAGCCGAACGCTTCCTGAGCTAACCTCAAGATCCATCCAGGGGCTGAGACCCCCCGAAGCTAAAGGATCCAAAAGCTGGGCTGAGATCCCAAAGCCTAGATGCCTAGCGAGTTAGCCTCAGGTTTGACCTGGGGATCGAGTCCCCCAGGAGCCGAACACTCTCTGATCTAACCTCAAGATCGATCCAGGGGCCGAGACCCCCCGAAGCTAAAGGCTCCAGAAGCTGGGCCGAGATCCCAAAGCCTAGATGCCTCGCGAGACAGCCTCAGGTTTGACCTGGGGGCCGAGTCCCCTAGGAGCCAAACGCTCCCTGAGCTAACCTAAAGATCAATCCAGGGGCCAAGACCCCCAAAAGCTAAAGGCTCCAAAAACTGGGCCGAGATCCCAAAGCCTGGATGCCTCGCGAGTTAGCATCAGGTTTAACCTGGGGGCTGAGTCCCCCAGGAGCCAAACACCTCTTGAGCTAACCTCAAATATCAATCCAGGGGCCGAGACCCCTGGAAGTGAACAATCATGAAATTGAAGTCGAACCACTTAGCTGAGTTGAAGAAGCTACAACCCAACTAGCTAACTCTCCCTAGTTCCTTTGCCAAGAAACAAGGGAGAGTGCGGGGGCTACAAGGGAGCTTCACCACCTGAAAGTGGACCCACCTTAGCTCAGCCTCATCTTTACAGTAGTTTTGAGTAAGACAAAGCAAACTCATGACAATAAAAGGGAAATTTCATGTAAATTTTCTAAGTGTTCGAAGTACAATGAAAGAAAGAAAAGTAAATGGCAAAATTCGGCCTCGACGCGCCAAAAAAGTAAAACAAAGTCTCAATTACAATTGGTAAGGGAAATCAAAACCAAGCTAGTAAAGAGGCTGGGGAGCTGTCAGTCACGGCGTAGATGGAAGGGAACCCGAGCCCAGAGCTGGAGAATCTACAGGAAGAGAAGTTGAAGCGGGAGCAAAGGAGGTCAATTTTGGAGGAGGAACTGAAGAACTAGGAGCCAACCCAGATGTTGAGGCAATAGGGGGAGACAGAACCTGCTCTGAAGGCTCATCCAACAAGCTGAGGTCTAGGTTCGGGAATTTGGCTTTGATGGCTGTGAGGGCAGAATCGACCCCTGCATCAAAGTGACCCTCAGCCTCATCGAACAATTTTGAGATCTCTTCGTGTTTTAGCTGGAGGATCACCTCATTTTCCTTAAGCTTATTCCTCACCGAGCTCAACCTTCAACTCCTCAGACTCTTAAAGGCTATTCTTCATCTTCACCGTGTTAACCTTGAGCTCTGTTTCTTTGAGCTTCAGTTCATTCTCCTTCTAATTGAACTCCAGCTACTTCTTCGTCATTGCAAGCTCAAAGTCGATGATGCACTTCCTTACCTCGTCTAGCTCCATTCAAGCTTCTTTCTAACCAGCAACGGCAGCAGCAGCCTTTTCTTTGTGCCAAGCAACTTGCTCCTGGAGTTTGAAGGCTGCAAAAGTCACCTGCATAATTAATAAGTATCTTGTATGCGAGAGTCAAGGAAGTTGAAATATTAGGGATGCGATATGCTTATAGCACTCACCGAAGTGGCCTGGTGAAAGACCTCGGTAGGAAGCGAAGACTCGGGTAGGCCAGAAAGTCGCCTGTCCTCCGCATGGAAGATTTCCTTTATCAAGGAATTGATGAGGCCTCCTACATAGCTGGACGACCGGCTCTCGTCACCACCGTTAGCCCCCGGCGACAAATCCCTTCCCTTGGAGGGTCGTGAACTGGTTTTCGGGGTAGGTACCGACTCCCGGCTCACCCGCGAATGGGAAGAGCCAGCTACCTCCTTAAGATCCTTAGATGAGACTCCTTTGGAAAGAAGATGAGGCAGAGGAGAGCTACAAGCTTCGGCAGCATGAGCCCGAGTAGATGACCCAGAGTTGATCCTAGTTGACTTGGCAGGACGACTCCAGTCGAGGAGGCAAGGCAAGCTCCTTTTGAATCCACTGGCTGATGACATCCCTGCATAAAAGAAGTACGCATAAGAACAGAAACCTATAACATAGCCGCAGCAAACAAGACAAAGCAAGGAGCGACTGAGCACTACCACCAGCTAGCCTGGCTTCCTCCAAAAGGAGTGTGGAGTCCCTTTGACTTATATCAAGGTCGAAGATGTGGTCAACCCTAAACCTAGCAGACTCATCTAGGTGGGGAATAGATGAACTCCACCCGTGGTTGCTCCCACGGAAAATGTGGGGAACCGAAGGCCCGACCTAAAAACCTGAGTCTACGCCTTCCCAATCCCCTCCAACAAAGAACCAGTCCTGCTGCCAGTTCGAAGTTTCAGGAGGCTTCTGAAGGAACTTCCTGCTCCGGGAGTAATAGCAGAAAGAGCCAACCTTGTTGGCAGCTGATCTAATTTTGAAGCAGGCTTGGATTTCAGCAGGACTAGGATCGAAGCCAAAATGCTCTCTCCACAGCACATGGTAGCAGTAAATCCCCCTCCATGTGTTAGGACTGAGCTGCAGAGGTGCCAAGCGAATGTTGCGAAAAAGGCGGCGGACAAAGTGAAGGAGCGGCAGCCTCATGCCGCATTTGAAGAACCACCGGTTCAGTGAAACCTCACCAGCAAGAGGAGAGCTCGGTAGTTCATTGTCTTCAGGTACCCACAGCGTGATACTATCAAGTACCGAGTAATCAGACCTTAGCAGATCCAAGTCAGCTTCGGTGATTCTGGATTTCACCTCATCAAAACTCCATGGTCCCTCTAGAACCTCCCCCTCTTCCTCTTCCTCTTCCCTTTTTTGGGAGGACCCGGCCACCTCAACTGGAGTTTTGGAAGAAGTTCCACGTTCTTCGGTAGCCTCACACTTTTCGAGCCCAAACGTGCCGCTAGATTCTGAATCTAAGGAGTCAGAAATCTCTACCATCTGCGAGATATCAAGATTCCTCAAGCAGGAGTAGGGTGGCTCATGAAAGATGTTAGGCCTATAGGGCCTAGTCACAGGATCAAGGATGGTTTGAAAGCTTAAAGGGAGACTAGACAGGGGACGACAAGGATGGCCACCACCACCGCTCGGTGAAGGGCGAGACATCTGAAATACAGAAGAATACTCACAGTCAGGAGGGCCATTGTAACACCCCGTCCCAGGGAAAATATTGAAATTTCTCAAAGTTGACCGAGTTGACCAAGTTTGACCAAGGAAGGGTTCGGGGTTGACTTTTTGGTGTGAGCGTGCTATGATTTTGACCGTGGTACCGTTGCGTAGAGCTAGTCAATACGAGTCCGTAGACTAATGGCACGCTCGATTTGGAGTTAAAACCGAGAAGTTATGACCGGAAGAGAGTGAGGGGTATTTTGGTAAATTGCTGTGGCAGGGCAAAATGACCATTTTGCCCCTGCCTTTATGTGTTTTTAGCTGGAAGGTTCTGCAGGGACAGTACACGGACGGCGAGTTTTCTCCCCCTCTCGCGCAGCCACTCATCGCGCAACTTCCGACCGCCGGCCAGATCAGGCCGGAAACCACCCAGGAAATGACCCCGCCGACCCCCTCTCTCCTTTGGTACCGGTGGCTCGCCGTGGAAAGGTCCAGACAGCCGGAAATTTAAGGAAATCCGGCCAGCTGCGATTTTCGAAATTGCCGGATTAGGCCCGTTTCCGGCGCCGATCAGCCGCGCCACCGCCTGGGTTTGGAAGCCCACTTGCCCGGCCACCTTTTCCTGCCGGCGGCAGCCCGTGGAACAGTCCAGATCACCGGGAAAGGTGAGAAATCCGGTCAGCTGTTTTTTTTCGCAATTCGCCGGATTTCGGCGGAGTCAGGCCGGCCCACTGCCCGTGAAAGCTTCGCCGGACACTCCTCTCTCCTTCCCCACCCTCGACTGGCCGTGAAACGCCGCGGTTTGCCGGAAACGACGACGGATCCGGCGAGGGCCGTTTCTCCTCCGGTCGCCGGATCTCGGCGGTTTCCGGTGATGAAACCGGTCCTTTCCCCCTATTTTGGACCTCCCAAAACCAATTCCGGCCTCCGTTTGTCTCGAAGCTCGCTCGTGTGGACTGCGTGATTTGAGGGTGCTCGGCCGCCGCTTCCCGACCATTTTCCGGCAACCACCGGCGGCGGTTGGACGAGGTAAGTTCTCGGTTGCACCCTACTCTCCGCGAGCTTCGTTTCGGTATATAATTTGCCTATTATAGATAAATATCGGAATTTACCCGGTTTGAACTGTGGTGTTAATAATTGTTAAAATAGAAATTGTTGTTAATTGGTGATATAGATATGTGTGGTGATGTTTTGGTGCTTGCTGTGGAATGAATTGGGTGCTGAAATTATAGAATTGATGGTGTGGTTGGATTTCGGGATTATTAATAACAGTTTTGGTATATATATACATTATATAATTGGCCTGTGAATTAAACACGTAAATGCGTGGGCCAAATGGTGTGTTAATCGCGATGTGGAACTGTTCTGTGAAATGTATACGGAAGCATATAATTACTGTGAGATAAATAGTTGCTGGTTGATTGTGTTGAAATTAGTTGAAATTGTAAATGAATTGTTGTGATATTAATTTTGTTAGTGGGTGATGTGTGGAATTTATGTTTTATTATGTGGAAATTTATTTATTGTGTATTTTCTTTGGATTAAGTGCTGTATGTGTTTGATTGTAGCATATTGTGTAAATATGCTTTCGGAACTACAGGTAGCTTGATCCCTTGTTGAAAGGGTATGTAGGCAGCTCAGTTTTAAACTGAGTGCAGCTACACCGTACTTAAACAATATATTTGTTTAAGTGTTGAGTTGCGTACTGTTTGGTGATCTAATTGTGTGGAAATGCGTGCTGGTAGAATAATTTGGTTTTAGGACTGGTTTTCTTGCAGGTTTGTAGCTTTTAGCATTTTGGGGAGTGTTAGAAACAGCCGAAATGCTGCCGAAATTTTTAATAAAATTTCCGGCAGTAGTGAAACTTTACGGTCTGTTAATCCTTACCCTTTTAAAATTTTGTTTAGCGGGTTTTTCATGACTGCTTGTGGCTTAGTGGCAACATTAAGTCACGCAGGCAGGATCTTTGCGGGTCGGGTCCTGTCAGCCATCCCCCGAGTCAGAAGTGAAATACCATAGGATGCTAGATGCATCTAGGTACCGACCCCCTAGAGCCTGCCCAGGCTTGCTAAGCTATACCAAAATCCCTAGTCATGTGACTTCAACTCAGGCCCCAACCTTAGCCTCAAGCCCGTGATTTCAGCTCAGGCCTCGGCCTCAGCCCCAATCCCGTGGCTTCAGCTCAGGCCCTAACCCCAGCCCCAGTCCCGTGACTTTAGCTCAGGCCCCAACCTCAGCTCTAGTCCCGTGGCTTCAGCTCAAGCCTTAGCCCCAGCCTTAGTCCCGTGGCTTCGGCTTAGGTCCTAGCCTCAGCCCCAGTCCTGTGGCTTTCACCTAGGCCCTGTGCTTTAAACTCAGTTCTGAGTATCGACACAGAACAAGGGTTCTTACTTACATCCTAAACAGTTTTCTATGCAACACATGCTCACAAACAGCCTAGCTGTAAACCCTAGAAGCAAAAACAGCAATCAACACACATATAGCCTATGAATAAATTCGTGGCGAACCTAGAAGATCTATCGTCGGCAGCAACACATAATCACAAAATCAGAAGCGAAAGCAAGGAGAACACCAAATAGCAAGCAGTAATTATCTTTCCAACATAGGAAGAACAGAAAGGGGCAAAAAGCACACCATACCTTTGAGTCGGCGACGAAGGTTGGGAGCGCGGCAAGCGATAGCGAAGGTGAAGAGAGTTTTTCCCTGCTATGAACCTGAGAAAATTGCACGAAAGAAAGAAAAGGTTAGATAAAACAGCCAGTAAACGGTCGGCGACAAACAAGACGAAAGATCAAGAAAGGCGAAAACCTACCCGCAAGAAGAAGTGTGGCCAATGTCGTAGCCGAAGGAGAACAGTGCAAGTCGTAGGATCACTGGGTCTTAGATCAGCAAGAAGAAAAAAAAAAAAAAAACGAAGCCCCCTGGAATTTTTGTTGCAAAGCTAAGAAGGAAAAAGGCATGATACCAAAGAAAGAAACGAAAAGAAGAAGGCCGAACGAAGAGAAGAAGGAAGGCGGAAAGTTTAAGGGCAATAGTCAGTGTGGAAAGGGGGGAGGCTTACGAGGGACATGTGACGTGCATTTAAGGCACGTCTCATCACTCTCATAAAGCTGCCGTGAAAAAAAAAACAAAAGAAACACACATTTCAATTATTTAGTTGTTTAAAACCTCGGTATTAGCACCCACATGTGTTTTTCTATCTCTAAAAATTGGTTTAATCCGCAGATTATACCAATTTAGGGGCTATTGTTGTAGGTATTTTTAGCCAACGGGCTTAATACCCTACTATTTAGGCAATGAATAAATATCCAATTATTGTGGTGGGCCAAGCATCCTTTACAATAAAACCCTAAGCCCAAGAACTAATGGGAATAAGGCTAGCTGTCACTTATCTAAAGGAGATCTTTTAGGGTTTAAATCTTGACCATTGAAAAAGGGGATAAAAAAGGAAAAGACAAGGAAATGAAGGGGGGGGGGGGGGGGGGGNGGGGGGGGGACTTTTTAACTTGGGAAAAGAAACTTAAGAGCCGTCATTCTTGGATCTCTCCCACTGAAACCTTTTATCTTCTCCAAGGTGACACTGTTCATCGATCTGGCCGAGGTGACACTGTTCGTCAATCCGACCGAGGCCACACTATTCACGGATTTGGCCAAATAGTACCATCGGAGCCTAAAACTCTCATTTTGACCGATTTCTTTACCTTTTTTTTCCCTTATTTCCATGCTATTTTAATATTATTTATTTCTTTATGAGTTTAATGGCTAACTTAAGCATCGAAGGGGAAACGCCGGTCACCACACCGGCGCCCCTTTGACCGATTTTTATTTATTTTACAGGGCTTGGTCATAGCTTTAAGGACGTGGAAACAGCTTCCGAAAAATCGCCACAACAGTACTCTTAAGTTCCATTACTATTTTTGTGCTTATTTTTTAAGTTTAATTACTTTTAAAAAAAATTATATATTTTTCATTAATGTTTATTTAAGGAATGTATTTAATTAAAAAAATTTAAAAAACTTTTATGAAATTGAAAAGTCTAAATGTATTCAATATAGACTTTTAAAAACTTAATAAAATTATGAGGTACTCAATTTATACTTTTAAACACTTTTAAAAAGTTTATAAAAGTTATAAAGTATTCAATTAATTTTTTTTTAAAGTCAATAAAAGTTTGAGGTATTCAATTTGTTAATAAATTTTATAAATCATAAATTTTTGCAGACTTTTTAGCCAAAAATAAAATATTAAGCTCATAAAAAATCTCTTACTCTCTCTAAATTTTTTTTATAGATTTTTAAAAACGTTTTGAATGGCTAAGACTAAATTTATATTATACATCATTTTTTAAGCTATTTTCTTCTCATTCCTTTCCTTTTTCCTCTCCATCTCCCTCTTTCTAGCAAAACCAAAGCCTAATCCCAAAAAAATTGTTATAATTTTTTTTCCCACATTTTTATTATATATTCACTAATAATTATTAATAATTTTCTTTTTTTATATATAAAAATTCAACATTTAAGTTTTTTAATATATAAATATAATAAAGTACAATAAATCTGTAATAAACCTGTAATAAAATTATTGCACAAATTATTTTTTAATAACCAAAAAATTAACATATAGTTAAATAAAATTAATTAAAATATATATTTAAAATTTAAATTCTTCATATTAATTTTTATAAAGTCGTTGAAAATATATTCAAAAGAAAAAAGAAGTACAAAATATTTAAAGCTAGTTTAACTTTAATAAGGTTCTGTTTGGCATAATTTTATTTTTGCTTTCACTTCTCTTGTACTTTTTGAAAAGTGCTTCCAGCAGAAGCTCTTTTTTAATAGTTTTGGTTAAAAAAGCTTCTGATGACCACAAGAACTTTTAAAAAGCTATCAAAATATTTCTAAAAGCAACTTTTGAATTTTAAATGCTGCTTTTAGTTTTTCTAAAACTATGTCAAATAGGACCTAAGAGTATAAAGGTAATTTAGAATGCCACAAAGAGTGTAGATGATATATTTGAAAATCTAAAGAATGCTTTTGGAATTACTCTAAACCTCTAAGATATAGATTAAATATTTCACCCAAAAAAAAAAAGATATAGATGAAATATTTCCAAGAATTTAGGAAAGGAAAATCAACCAGGATACATTTAGATGTTGTTCTGGAAACGGATGGTTTTTTATTTTTTATTTTTTAGATGTAATTTATTTACTTAAAATATTTATTAGCATTAGTTAATTAGTGGTAGTTAAAGTTTGTTAAACATTTCAAATAACTATGTATTGAGGGAGAAAAATAAAAACCAAACATCAAACTAATTTCATTTTTTTCATGAATTTGAAGAGTAATGCTAGAGTAACAAGAAATCTGTCTCGTTGTTTACGAAATATACAAGCTTGATTATTTTATTAGCTAAAATATTAATATAATTTAATTATGAATAAATAAACCATTAAAATTATATAAGTGCAATTAAATATAAAAAAAATCAAATAATGATAGATGTAAAATTGATAAATATTTTGATATACTTCATGGTACCTTTAGCATTATTCAAATTGAAAACTATTTCAAACTATTTTAATTAAGTTTTTCTATTTGTTGAGCACAAGTGAAGCTGCGGCTTATATGACTGTATCAATTGTCACCACTTTCATCTGGCATATAGGTATCACTATGCTCATCACCCATGGTGACAAGAATAATTTTCTTTAAAAAATTTTTCCTTTTTCCTTTTAATAAATTGAAATGCCTAAAAAGTTCTAATTAACATTTGAAGTAAAAACACACAATTAATGCCTCGTTTGGGATTGCATTTATAGCCTTAAAACTAATTATGAAGGAATTAAAAGCTATCTTAGATGTTTGGTAAAATTAAAAAAATCTAATTCTTAAAGAATCTAAAGTTCCAGAAGCAGCAATATAGTACCTTCTCGATTTTGATTTTAGCTTCTCATACCGACTATCACTAAAATATCAAAATTAGTCATTATTAATAAAGCTAATATGTATTTTTTCAATTAGTTTTATAATAAATGTGATCTAATTCATAAATAAATAAATAAATAAAACTAGAAAAAAAATAAAGATATGGTGCAATTCAAAAAAAATAAAAAATAAAATAAAATAAAGATGTGGTGAATAAAAAAATATCATGTTAATTAAATAAATATTTAATAATATTACATATTGTAATGAAAATTTGTTAGGGCCAATTTTGATACACAAAGCCAAACAGGCTCAAATTCATATTTTTACTTAAATAAATTCGTTTTTTATGAACAAAATGTAAATGGTAGTCTCAAACAACTAATGAGGCATTTGGTTAGGGATTAATTTGGTTGGAACCTCATAGTATATGTTTAATTTGGTTTGTTTCTTTAAAAGACAATCTATTTGAGGTTTCTGTAACCTACGTGATCAAATAATTCAAATTAAATTAACAAGTGATATTTTTTCAACAGTCCAAAACTCATGCTATATTTAGAGCCCCATGCATACCTTCATAGTGGCTCAATCTTAAGCCCATCTCTCTTTTACACCTTAACCCAATTTTAGAAGCTCAATTTTAATTTATTATTAGATTCAGCACGTTACTTTGGTCCAAAATAACATTTTGTGTAGTGGATCACTTAGTAAGCAGTTGGCTGATGAGCATAATTGTGCATTAGTGCAATAGACTGTAATTTTCTAAATGGTAGGCAACATTATCTATATTAGTAAAACTATATATGTATCATTTCATTTTACTATATTTATGTATCATTTCAAATGAAATACATAATAATTTGAGAGTTTATATATTTAAATGTTTATTTTCACTTTGGCTATATATATATATATATATATATATATATATTTATATACATGCAAATTTATATATAAATTTAGTTTTATAAGTTAGCAAAAGTTTCATTTTGCTATTTGTATCCAAAATACATGTATTTTATTGGGAGTTTGATTCCCACAAGCAAGCTTTCACTTCATTCTTTTTCTCCTCTCTGTGAAACCCTATATTTTCCTCTTTTTTCATTCTAGATGAGCTTTCTAATCGATCTAAAAAAAAAAGCTTGAAAGAAAGGAATATTTTGTCATTTTTCCACATCCAAAATTAAACTTTTTGTCTTTACATTTGAGACTCATCCAAGTAGTTCCATATTCATTCGGGATTGTGCAAAAATTCACGATTTAAGCGAGACAACTACCATTTGAGGAAGAAAAAAAACCTTCACTCAAATAATGTTTGTATCCAAGAAGCAAGAAGCAAGAAGCTAAATGGTAGATAAAAAAGAGTGGAGAAAGATGATTGAAGATCTATTCAACGGGAACTTCCCTCATGCATTGAGGACCTTCTTTTTTCCCTCGCTATTCTTCTTCTTCATATATCTAGTGACCAGCCCATTGAAAATAAACATTTAAGGCTCTATTAATTCATGCTTTAGAGGATCATATCTTCTCTTACTTAGCTGTAGTTTACAACTTTCTCGAATGACATTTTTATACATAAAAATTAACCTCCATCACTAAGCCTCAAGCTGTGACTTTTCATTTCATGAACTAAAATAGTTAGAAAATATCTTGAAATATACTGTGAAGTTTTCTCTCCTATCATTTTAAAACCATTTAATCATTTTTGCACTACTTTGGATATAGGATTAAGTTAACTTATTTATTATTTTGAATCTATTATTTACTTGTATATTTCGCTAATTTATCTTTGAGAGATACACTTTGTATACTTCTTTGTAATGGTGTATGTTTTTGAATTTGTGACTAGATGGGTTGTCAAAGAGAATGGACTTTGAAGACACCTAATTTGGTTCATCAAAACACATTAAGAACTATGAATCTGGACATAACAGTTCTAGGTAAGACAAATTCAGCTATTCGTATGAAGTTTAAATAATCCAGGTGTTCGTGCAAAGCTTAAAAAGTGTAACACACTTGACCCCAACACAATTAAACACTATCATTTACCAAGCGCTTAAATATTAATTTTAAAATCTACAGTGATTTTCGAATACCAATTTATTAAACACTCGACTGATTCTTTCCATAGCTCATTTTAGTACTATTAAAAGCTAATTCTTGTAGAAAGTACAATAATTCTAAATCAAAAAAAGTTGAAAAAACTAAAGACCAACTGTCCATAGTGATTGTACTTTCATTTTTTTAATTTTAATTTATTTTTGTAAGGTTAGTGATTTTACTTACATTATCAATTTGCTGTGATTTGTAGTGTTTGGCTATAAAGTAAGTAATATTTTTGAATTTGAATTTAAATTTGATAATTTTTAGAATTTCGTAAAACTGTTTCTTTTGACTATATTATTTAATATTTTTGAATTTTGTTATTTATTATTGCAGTTTACGTGGACAATTTTAATTTGAAATATTTAATTATATTTATTTTTTTAATATTAAAAAGTTAATAAAAAAATAAAATCTTTAATTGTAATAATTTTAAATGTCTGGTAACAATTAATATTTTTCAATATTTTTTTGATAATTTGCACTTTTAATATGAAATTTTTTAAAATTTTAAAAAATAAACAGTTTAAAATTTGGATATATTTTTGCTTATAATTTCCACTTTAAATTTGGAATTTTTAGAATTTTTAAAGTGAAAATTAAGAGAAAATATCTCGAAACCCACAAAACTAAGTTGCATCAGAAAATATCTCAACAGCTACGACATTTCATTGCACCATAATATTTCTTCAAGTCTTAATTTTAGCAATTCCTTGATATTTCAGTTCAAGTTTTCTTCTTTCAATTAACTTCATTTGGCAAAATTTATTTAATTCTTAAGCTTTTATAGACAAGATTCTCTTTTTCTGGACACATAATTTAATTAGAATAATGGATTTTTTTTTCTAATGTAATATAATATTAGGTAATCGGAACTTATTTACAAAACTAAATGAGCTTCACGTATGGAAACAACTATTTTTTTAGTTTTTGTTGCATGCTTCAAATGTGAAAACAAACACCTCATTAGATTTAAAAAAATTGAAAAAGAAAACTCAAAATTTTGGTCGACTTAAACCAAATTAGTATTATTGTTTTTTCAAAACAATTTTTTTATGTATCCAAAATAGAAATAACTTGAAATTAATAAATTTTAAATCCATATATAATTTTTTTTAAATAAAACCCATTTCAAGTCTACACAGGGACAAAAAATATTATTTATCAGACATTTTAAATAAAAATTATATAAAAAAATTACTTTTTATTCAAATTTTATTAAAAAATAAAATAAAATTAAATATTTCAATTAAAATTTGCAATATAAATTATAATTACACAGATTATGGTAACAGTGATAAATAGCAAAACGGATTAAGCCGCTCATTTTGTGTCTTTCTTATCATGTACACGATACACTTTCCAAGGTATTCACGAAAAATAAAATACGAATTCCAAGGTCAATTATTATTGGTCATATGCGCACATGGATCGGTTTCATATCGAAGGAAAAATATAGGAGCCAAATACGGATCCAAAATCAGATCTATTTTCATAAATAAAATGGCACGTAATAATACTTTGACAGCTTGCCCTTTAGTATTATTGACAGCTTGTTTCTTCCTTATTTTGCTCATTTCTTGCATATATTTTGCCTCTGTTTGAACACCTTTCCATATATCATTTTCAATATGAGGATGTCTAAATAGCAGCCTTATTAATTTTTTTTTATCTTAATTACTGTGAAGCATATTTATAGAAAATAAATTAAGTATTTTACTGATTCGTCTAGAATCCAGATTCCAGAACGCGTTGCTGTTGTATTTCAGAGGTTGATACTCTTTGAAGAATATTCTTTAGCTACACTTTCCCTTTCGTCCTTTTTCTATTCCAGCTTTGAGCCACCAATCATTCACCAAACGCAGCGAGATTCCAAATTACCTACTCCTTTATTCTTTTGCTTTGGCTAACTTTAAGGTCCAAGAGCCCACACTCACACTCATATTCAAATTTTTGCTTTCAAACTTTGCTTTGCAGTCCAACCCATATCCTTACAGTTCAATATAAACCTCTCTCTCTCTCTCTCTCTCTCTATCTCTCTCTCTCTCTCTCTCTCTCTCTCTCTCTCTCTCCTTTTATGGAGTTGATAAGATTATGTCATCTTTTCAAAATTTAAATTGTTTTTAATATTTTTATAATCTGTAAAAACTGAGATGTGTCTGTCGTTTTATTCATTGAAGAAGTCAAACACTTTTGATTCACCGGTTTTTCTATCATTTCGGATTTATTGAAGATTTTAAATTTTCTGAATTATTTTATAATTGGTTTCCAATTGAGATAAATATATTTTTCATTTTTTTAATGAATTTGAAAAGAGTATGTTCATCAAAATAAGAGTCAAATGAAAGAGTCTTAGCTTGGCTTTATATAATGACACAAGAGTGTTGACGACTTTGGCTGATAATTTTTGCAGAGTAGAGAGTAGTTATGGCCATTGCCAATGAAAGTGGGAGTGTTACTGTGAAGCTTGAGGTTTGTGTTTCTAACTTTCTCTATATATATGTATATATCTTTGTTTGGATTGGAGTAAATGTCTGATTATTTTTTCTGACATAAGCAGGGAAAATATATAGCATTGCTAGTATGTTGGATTCTGGGAATAGGGTCCCTTGTTTCATGGAACAGTATGCTGACTATAGGAGATTACTACTACAAATTGTTCCCGGTGAGTTATATAGATAATATATATACAATAATTTTCAGAGCTTTATACAATATTTGGTATAATTAATTGCTGAGACATATATTTGGCCTTTCTATTGCAAAATCAGAAAAATAAAAAATATAGGAAAATGGGGAATTCGAAAAATTATTTTGTTTGATAAGATTTTGTCCTGTTTACATGAAGGATTACCATCCTTCAAGGGTACTGACCCTTGTTTATCAACCATTTGCGCTTGGGACAATGTCAATACTAGCATACAACGAGTCAAGGATCGATACCCGAAAGCGAAATTTAGCAGGATATGCTCTCTTCACTGCAAGTACTTTCTTTCTAATAGTTGTAAGCACTCAACTTTCTTCCTCTGTTCCATTCCATTATGTGGTTGTGTTTTCATTCCCTTTTCATGGCTTATCTTTTACATTTTGACTTTTCCAATAACAGTTGGACTTGGCAACATCTGGGAAAGGAGGAATTGGACCTTATTTAGGTATTTGTGCCCTTGTTGCTTGTTTTGGGTTAGCTGATGCCCTTGTTCAAGGTGGTATGGTTGGAGATCTATCTTTCATGAACCCTGAATTCATCCAGGTTATTTGATATTCTTATGCTTCCTCAAAAATCTATGTTTTTAATTTCACCTTAGCATTTTTGATTTTTGATTTTGATGAATGTAACAATAATGTTATATATTTTATGTGTCACAGTCCTTCCTCGCTGGCTTGGCTGCAGCAGGTGCTTTAACCTCTGCTTTGAGGCTCATCACAAAAGCTGCTTTTGATAAAGCTCATGATGGCCTTCGCAAGGGAGCTAGTAAGAGGATTTTATTTTACAATTATATGAAATTGCTTAATCCTGGCCAAGTATTTTTATGTTTTAATATATGTAAAACTTAAGCTCTCTATGTTGAAATATAGAATCACTTGGATTTTGTAGAGTGGCCACATTCAAAAGCATCAAATTCTGTATGTTCAAGTTTTACCATGTTTTAACTGTTATGAGCCTCTTTTGCAGTGTTATTCCTTGCAATCTCCACAATCTTTGAGTTCCTCTGTATTCTTCTCTATGCGATTGTGTTCCCTAAATTGCCAATAGTGAAGTACTATCGCAAAAAAGCAGCCTCGGAAGGATCAAAAACTGTAGCGGCTGACCTTGCTGCTGGAGGGATCCAAACACAGCCAGACCAAGTAGTCCTGCAACTTCTCTTGAACTCCAACAAATAAATATTTTTTTTTTCTAAGACATCCTCAGATTCCTGATATGCCTTAATTGATACTTGGCACAGATTGAAGATGAAGTAAAACAACAAAGGTTGAGCAATAAGCAGCTACTCCTGCTAAATTGGGATTATGCATTAGACTTGTTTCTGATATATGTGCTGACCCTGTCAATTTTCCCTGGTTTCTTATATGAAAATACTGGAAATCACCAATTGGGGTCATGGTAAGTGTATTATATATATAGGGAAATTCTATTATCGAGGGAATTTTTGCCCAGAATTGTCTATGAACACGTCAAACCATGTTGGTTAGCGTGTTCTCCCAATAATGGACAAAAATTTAATGAAACTAAGAAACGATATGAGCTTTGACATGGTTGGCAATGGATGTCTGTCTCAGGTACCCACTGGTTATGATCGCTCTGTACAATGTGTTTGATTTAATAGCAAGATACATCCCACTTGTGGAAAGCGTGAAGTTGGAGTCGAGAAAAGGCCTTATGATTGCAATTCTTTCTCGATTCTTGCTCATTCCAGCATTCTACTTCACTGCAAAATATGGTGACCAGGGATGGATGCTAATGCTCATTTCCATCTTGGGTTTGTCAAATGGTTATCTCACTGTCTGTGTACTTACAACAGCACCTAAAGGCTACAAGGTTGGTGATTTTTAAATGGTCCATCACCATCTCACTTGGTCTTCAAATGGAAGCTAATTTTTATGAATATTTGTTGTTACAACTTTTGCAGGGACCAGAGCAAAATGCATTGGGCAATTTGCTTGTGCTGTTCCTTTTAGGAGGCATTTTTGCAGGGGTTTCTCTGGATTGGTTGTGGATCATTGGCAATGGGACATTTTGAAGAGATAATTACTTGCGTACCCAATAATGTTGACGGAAATGAGTTCCTGGGATATGAATGTAAATTTTGCGTGCTAGAAAATAAAATAGGAAGCAGATATTGTGCCTCATGGAGGACTATGGGGTTTCTGTATGGTTCATTGTTTAAAAGTAGACGATTAAAAAAATAGTTTATCTATCAAAAAGAAATATAAACTTTAATTTGTACATCATTTTATTTGTGAAAGAAGCACAATATAATATATATATATATATATATATATGTATATATATATATATATATTAGAAAAACCAACCTAGTTAGCACATTATGGCTCCTACATATGGATGGATTTTCCTTTTATATTTTTTTTCTAATTTTTTTTTAATTTTTTATCAATTTTATAGCATTTGAAATTATTAAATAAAGCAGACCTAATCACATAAAATATATAAACTCATCCAACTAAAATCTGCCACCTCAATAGAAACTCCAAATCATTCTCATTTAAAATCTGCATCGTTAAACCTCTCTAACACTATTTATTTGCCTATTATTCTCATGGAAATTTATAAAGTTTGATGAATCTCTCCAATTAAATCAAATCAATTATTGTAATTAATACCAGAGTCTTCTAAATATGATACATTTTTTTTTTTTAAAGAAGATTTTATTTTATTGAAGAGCAGATAAAGAGACTATGCATTGCTTGAATGGTAGAAAAGAAGCCAATTGAGTCATTCCTCCATCTAGGATTCAAAATTTCAAGGTTAAAGCATAACAAATATTAAACAATGAATATTAGAACTTTTGAATGCCTCAAACAAGTCAAACTAGCCAATGCAGTGAATATAGGCAATTCAAAGTTGGAGGAGAATCAAATAATATTTTAAGTCTGATGAATTAATGAAATTGATAGCAGTGCTACTATAGTATACGTGCATGCTTATTATCATAATGTGGGTTTGGCCAATTTTTCGATGTCCAAAGACTGTCCATTATATATAATCCATATGAAAAAGGTCGTCTAGTAAATTTGATAGATGTGCGCCAACTATAGGGAATTGAAATTGATAGTTGATATTAGCTATCCATGTTGAAAATAATAGATTTGGATTTTCAGTTTCATTTCCTGTCTACTAATAATATCATATTACTTTATTTAAAACAATTAAAAATAAAAAAAAATCTGAATAGAAAAAATAATTTATTTTTAAAGTGAAATAAAAAATTGATAGAAGGTTCATATCCATAAGGAACCATCCTATCAAACTGGTAAGAAATTTGTGGTTTGGAAAAAAGTTTGCACCAAGAGAAAAGAAACATAGATGTTCATATATATGTATAGAGTCAAACTTCTATAGAGCCAATTGGATGGTTTTAACATTAAATTTTTTTTTATTAATATTTCGATGGCTCTAAAATTTGTGATTTAAATATAAATTATTTACCTAATATAAAATTAGTGACATACTAAATATCAATTTAGAAAAATTGAACTTTATAAGAATTCGTTGAAGCAAAAATATATTTTTTTAATCTCATATTTTGTAGCGATCACATTGTTAATAAATAAAGCTTTGATGATAAAATTAAATAGATAAATTGTAAGCCTGGTTATATATATATATATAAATTAATTTGAGAGATTCAAGGGATCTTCTTACGTGATAAATTTCAATAAAAATAGTATAACAAATAAAGTGTAAGGTTGACCGTACAAGAATTTTAGATGGAAGTTTATTATGGTGTGGATTGTAGATCAGCTTGACTTGGGGCACGTTTAGTATACATAATAGTTATTTCTTATGAAATGAAAATCCATATTCATAGGAAATAAAATATATATATATATAGTAATTGCTACATAGTTTCCAAATTGGGAGGAGGGGAAGTTGATTGTGCTGTCTGTGGTTGTGAGGTGGAAATGAAAATTTCCCTATATATATCATTAAATTTTAATTTATTGCGCAAAATCATAAACAAGAGGTTTACATATCATTATATTTCAAAAAAAAATAAAAATAGTTGCATAAATATTTTCCTCCTACATAATTTTGATATATGTCTACACTATCAAATCGCGTGTGCGCACTATGCCTAGTAGTATTAAAAGAGAGAATTTTCAAATTTGGGGTTTGGGAAGAAATGTAGTACAGGTGTTTTAGTACAATAATCTAGTACAGGTTTCAGTCTCTTGAAGACATCATTTTAATATTAAGCCCAAACAGTGTCCACATCAATAATATTAGAGCTTCAAGACAACAAGAAGACCATTGAGTTTGGGCCTGAAAAAAAAATGATAGTACAATTGCACAAGAGTTGATGTACGACATGAGTTTATACATATAAAAACACACACCTGAATTGCTTTGGTGTGGATTTTATATCCCAGATTAGAGAAACGTCATTGAGTGCAGCGTTGATGAAGTTCAAATTCCTGCTTTTTTGGTGATTCTTTGCAATCTTCATCTATTAATCTAGGCCAGCAATTTCATCAGCGCTGCACCCAATTATGTTTCTAGCCGTTTTGGGACAAACTCAAAACACAAGACCCTGTTTGGCTGTTTCCGATCTCTTCTTCAGTTTTTTTCCTTTCATGTGCTAATAATGCTCTGAACTCAGGTAATAATATTGTTTTCTCGTACTTCTCTTAGATGTTTTTGTACTTTTTATTTGGGGGGTTTATGTAGGTTTTAAAAATAGTTATTGCAAGTTTTCTATTGAGCTTAGATCCAAGTCCATGGTAATGTAAAATTTGTTGTCATTGAAAAACTATTCACAATTCGAGTCCCTTATTAGAAATAACGTACAGCTTTTGATTAATCTTGGTGATGAAAAGGAGGAATATTATACTCAAGAATATCGTTTATCTGTTTTTTTTTTTTTTTTGATAATTGAATATCGTTTATCTGTTGCTGTATCCTTTTTTGCCTTTTAAGATTCAAAGCTTTTTCTTTTTAGATTAATGAGGTATTGAATTGATGCATATGCTTCTAGTTTGAGGGTCAATTTTGACTATTTCAACTGTAACCCAGACAGTATAAGCAATAATGTTAAAAAATAATAGTTTTTAAGTCTGTATTCTTTTTTTATAATTTTCTAGGATTAAATAGACTTAGCTCCCTAAATTATTACATGTTTTGCATTTTACTTTTTCAACTACAAAAAGTGTTATTGTTCATGAACTATTGTTTTTTACCACTTTAGTCTAACTATGCATTTTCAAAAAAAAAATTAATTAAATTAATCATACACAACTAATGTCCTTTTATTGAAAAACTGTTTTATTACGTTTTATTTCATTTTTAACTGGTGTCTATGTTTATTTTTTTTTTTTTTATCAAACTTATTAGATAAAATTGAAGAATTGAATTGCACTAAAGTAACAAAAATAAAAAAGTTTAGTAGACATTGTGATACTATTTGAGGATAAAGTGCAAAACCGAGGGGGTAAATGTATTTAATCCTATTTTCTATTAGGGGTGTTTGCAATCTTTTTTATCTCTTTAAAAAGAAATAATT
This sequence comes from Ochetophila trinervis, assembly GCA_003254975.1. NCBI lineage: Eukaryota > Viridiplantae > Streptophyta > Magnoliopsida > Rosales > Rhamnaceae > Ochetophila > Ochetophila trinervis. The sequence goes on from QANX01001322.1 coordinate 57,633, forward strand.
AAGCGATTTTTGCAAGAATTTTTTTCTTTTTTCTTTTTTTTCTGTAAGTATTACGGAATCGTTATCCAAGACCAAGACCAAGAGCATTTTCCTCGGTTCAACATAAGCCAAAATGGGCCGTGGAGGCCTACTAATAAACCTGCAAGGTATTGGATGGACCTTGGGCTTTTGTACCAAAATGTGTACGGATCCAAAGAACAAATGACATGCAGCTTTTCAGGCACCTATGTTTATATAGTTTGCATTGGGTCACTGAATTCCCATCTCTTCTCTTCTCTATGTACAGAAGCTGTTGGGGAACGGGCCGGGTCAGCTATAGAAAATATAACGGTTAGCCATTTGTCAAATTTCGTGCTTCAGATTCTGAATGTAAAATGCAGTACATGGTTTTAGGCTTTGCAATGGTATTTGTACCTAATCAACTAGCTCCGAGCATGGGTTTTCCCCGCCTAATTAAGAAAAGCTCTGAGCAATTATTTCTGTTTCTGACCACACAATGAATAATTGAAGCAGGGAACACTATTAATCCATTTGTTCATTTCAGTTCCATAGAGAAATTTTGAAGTAAAGGCTTATAGCTCGAGGCAATTATACAATTTGCCTAGAATATTTTTTTTATATATTTCTTCAAGGAATTGGGAAAAAACCAAATTACCATTCAATATTCTTTGGCCGAAGAAGAAACTTTTTTACTAAATAGAATACTGTACGTATTTTTCGCACATGAGAATCCCACAAATACTGAAATGTGAGAAGGAAGAATACGTAATGAACTTAATTATTTAATATGAATATCATTAAATCATCTGAATGCTTCATCCTTTTTCAATCGCCTGCCCTTTGATGGTTTATTTCCTCTGATAATAATTAATTAGTCAATGTTAATTTATTAAAAATATATATAAAAAATAATAGTTAACAACCCATTAGTTTAAATGTACTTTGGAAAAATAATTATTTGATATCAAAATTAAAAATACAACAATTTCACCAAAAAATAATCTATATTAGCTTAATTTTTTTTTTTTAAATAATAGTCTCCTTTACAGTTAAATTACAATACAATAAATATATATTTTTAATCAACTTCATTTGCAGCTGACAAACACTATAATTCCTTAAAAAAAATTAAAATAAAATAAAAAACCCTATAATTTGACTGCATGCAATTCCATCGGGTCGAAGAAGTCATTATTTAATTTGGTGCATGTGGTTACTGGATGTGAGTTTCACACGTAAATGCAAGTGGATTGTCAATCCTACCATACACGTCACCTGCAATGCTGGGTTAGTACTAAAAGATAGCTGAATCAGTATAGGAGTTATGGTTCGAGTATTGTTAATTTTATTTGAATTCAGGTGGTTTTATCTGCTGCTATTACACGAGAAAAATGAAGATTTAAGTGATACGGGCTCTCTTCGCAGACTCATATCGAGTTAAAAAAAAATGCATAAATCGGTCTACTCATTAAATATTTTCTAGACATAAGATCCCGTTACGGATAAGTCTTTTTTTTATCAAAAAAAAAATAGCTATACCTCATAACTATTGATTTTTACGTATATTGTAGTATGTAATCCCAGCAACAAAGTATATGATCATGAAATATAATATACACATTTAAAGGTGTAAACATTTTAAACTTAGTTTCTTATATTCTCCACTATTTTTGTTGATTTTTCAAAATTAAATTACAATGTAACAATTTACTCAATTAGTATCAGTTTAATATTGTTAATTTAGAACTTTTAGAACATCTCCAATGCACTCTTTGAAAAAAATTAATTTTTCCATTTTAAAAAGTCATCTCTATTTTTTATATACACTTTTTATATTGAAAAGTTAAAATAGAATATAAAACTTAAATCTCTAAATTTAGAAAGTCAAATTCACTTTGTATTTAAATTTTTAAAGCATATTTATTGCTTTACAATTTTCAATGCATAATTATTATTTTTAACTTTATATTTCTTTTTTATATATATTTATAAAGAGGGAAGTAAAAAGGAAAAAACAATATAAAGAAAAATTAATTATTTGTTGAAAAATGAAAAATAAAAAATGATGATACAAAGTATCATTGGAGTTGAATAAAAAATTTAATTTTTTTATAAAAATTTCTAAAATGCTCTTTATTTTTAAAAATATGTTTTTTAGGATAAAGAGTACAAATTATATGATTATTATTTGTTTGTTTCCAAATTATTTGGTTAACTATTCTATTATAATACATTTTTCTTCTTCTTCTTTTTTAAAGATTTTTAAGGATCCAGATCTCATCTGTTTCATTTTTTTCTGTCCTCATTCTTGTCCACCATTTATATCATTTAAAAACATTAATAGCAAAAGTAACATAAAACTAAAGTGAAAACAAATGACGGGAGTTAAAATTCGAGTATTGGTAGCTCTATTTGGACTCATGTGCTTCTCTCCGCTGCTACTGCACGAGAAGGAAGGAGATTTTAGCGTCATTGACTCCCATCGCAGACTCCTATCTGGTTAAAAAGATGCATGAGTTGGTTCACTCGCTAAATACTTTCTAGGCTTATAACCCCGCTACGGGTAGGTCCTTTTCATTCATAAAAAAAAAATTTAAGATGGAGTGAGATTTTATTCATTGGTTTGATAGAAAATAGAGGACAGTTCTCTATTCATTTTTTAATATTTATTTTGTTTTATTAAAGTTATACAATGTTTGTTTTCTTAAACAATAATTCTGAATTTAAATTTTCCACATTTAAAATATCCAGTTCAATTTTGTATATTAAACAGTTTCATTTGTTTGATCTAGATATCAAAATTAAACAACTAAATACAAATAACCAATTAAATTGGCCTGTAGAATTTCATTGCTACTAAATGTGTCAAGTATAAGCATAATATAAAAAATAAAAAGATTGGCATGCACATGTTAAAAAATCAAAATTAAATAGATCGACATGGAGTGGACACCGGACACATGTGGACTAACTTAACTTTGAAACGAGTCGTACCAACACGCAATGATAAAATTTTCTTAAGCAAAATTATTATTATTATTATTAATTTTTTTTTTGTTGTTCTAAAGGATTTAAAGTTGAGTGAATATAATGCAAGACTTGGATTTAGTTAATTTTCCTAGTTCTTGAAACTTGAAAGCGCATGTAAACCCAAATTTGATGCTCATCATACAAATAAATAGAAACGCTCCCTTTTTAACTTATATAGACCATCCTAATTTAAGGACGCGCGTTCGTAAATATAGTTATACTCGAGGAATCAGGTTTCGCTTGTACGGATAAAAGTGGTTAATTATCTTTGCAGTTACACATGAAGGGTCAACAGAGAAGGATCATCATGCATCGCCACTCTTTCTTTCCCATTTCCTCCACCTTTCAATGTATCAGGTTCGTGCACTCAAAACGTTCCTAAATTAAAACCCCATTTACCACAGAATATGCTTTAATTGGAGTTTTGAAGAAACCCTCTCTGCCTATTTTCCAATTATTCGCGGCATATCAAAATGCTTCTACATATACACCGTTGCAAAATTCTGAATCTTCTTTGCTTTTCCTCCACTCAATCTCATGTTTAAAAACTAATTAATTACGTGAAGCAAGCTACAGCACTTCACTATGTTACATATATATAAGGGACAGAGATCGAAATGGCGTTAAGACATACATATATATAAGAGAGATCGAAATGGTGTTAGCTTGTAGAATTAACATTTGGAGGTTCCAAAGCTTAGGACAAGGCCCATTTCGTCTGGTGCTCAGAAGTAGAAGTTGTCACAGCAAGAAACCAATTCCGGTGACATGGAAGAAACCCGAAATTGGGTGGACGAAATTGAACTTTGATGGGTCATCAAAAGGCAGAGTGGGAAAAGCGAGCATCGGGGGTGTGTTTAGAAATGACAAGGCCGAGTTCTTGCTGGGCTACGCCGAGTCCATCGGAAGAGCCAGCAGCACAATCGCGGAGCTGAGGGCGCTCCGGAGAGGGCTGGAGCTGGTGCTGGAGAATGGCTGGAGCGACGTATGGCTGGAAGGAGATGCCAAGACACTTGTCGAAATCATTGTGGAAAGAAGGTTGGTTAGAAGTGCGGAGGTACAGAGACACGTCGGCCATATAAACTCCATAATTCCGGAGCTAAACAACTGCGTTGTGTCTCACATTTACAGGGAAGGTAATAGAGCTGCTCATAAACTAGCTCAAATGGGGCATCGTTTTCAGAAGCCTCAGATATGGCGGTCGTTTCCTCCTGGTGAACTTTTAACCATTGTAGATGAAGATGCAGAGGGTAAGATCATTCTTCGTAAGAGATAAAAAAAAATAAGCGAATGAAATGGTTAATTTCGATCGTTTTAGGTATTTAATTATCAATTCTTTTAATTCATTATTGATTAGCTAGCTAGGCTTTAATGTATTTTATGTGTATATCTTCTACGCAAGATGCTTATTTAAGTTTGCTTATTTAAGTTTTTTCTTCCTTGTAATAATTTCCATGTATTTTTCAATTAATACAAATAGTTGTGTATATTTTTCCACATTTTTTTTTCCACTTGCACATATATATATATATATATGTATATACATATTAATTATTATGTTATAATTTTATAATAGAATTTAAATTGTTGGTTAACTTAACTGCTATGCATGCATGATGAACGGTTAGGAAGTAAATGGAGATAGGATATGGGACTGGGGTAACCCAATTTCTATGGAAATTTTGATGCGGTGCGGAAATTTATATATATATATATATAAAAAACTGCTAATATGGGTGACGTAGCCCACCACTTAATGGGTGATAGCTCATATCAGCCGTCCGATATGTATATTTACGCGGTCAATGCATCTGAGTATACACATAAAATGGTTGATATGGATTGTCTCTCATTGGTGGTCTACGTTGCCCATATTAGTAGTTCTGTATATATATATATATATAAATTTATTATTTTTAATTATCATCATAAAAGTTAATTGCAATTTAGTATTTTGAACTTTTAAAATTGTGCAATTTAAACTTTAAAATTTTCAAATTGATGCGAATTGGTCCGATTTCATAGTGTTTTTGGACGAACTGTTAACAGAGTACACTTGATACAAGTGGAATTTAGAATCATGAACTTTTTATGGGTGTGTGATTTGGGCTATCAACTTTATAATTGTATGATTTGGAATCTCGATTTTTCAAATAAGTGCAAATTGGTTCAATTTTATAGTCTTGATGACAGATTGTTAATGAAGTGCACGTGGTAAGTACATAGCCATTTTCATTTTTTAATTTAAAGCAAACGACAGATCAAACCGACAAGCACACCACCACGTCAAAGAAAAAAAAATGAGAAATCAAAGAAAAAATAGAAAATCTAAAAAATGGGTATGAGAAAAACAAAACTGAAGAAAAAATATATATTAGTACCTGAGATACACGTTGTTGAAATTGATAGGCCTTGATGATGGGTCTTGCATTCTTTGAATTTCAAAAGGGAAAATGCAGATAGTATTTCTTCGAAGAAGAGGGAGGAAAGACCGAGCGAAAGAGTTTAAGCTTTTAAACAAAACTTCTAATGCTCAGTAGTGATTAGTGCGATTTTGGTTCAAATGCGCTTGTCAATTCTTTAATATGAAACTTAGTCCTCAAATACATAAATCGAGCAGTTTGAAAAGATTTCGTGAAATTGTCAGCCACCTGCTCTTAAGTGGAAATGTACCTGACTTCCAAACTTTTATGAATAAACTTGTTTCAAACAAAATGGAGATCTATCTCTAGATGCTGTACACGAGCATGTTAGAGAAAATGCTTAAAAGAAATGAAGGTCCACCTCCCATCAACTTAAGCTTTTGGAACAAGTGGTAATTCAAGTTTTAAGCTAAATTTAGAATTTTAGCCGTTTAAGCCATCTAATTTTAGTCATCTAAGCCATCAATATATTTTTTTGCCTTCTAATTTTAGCCATTAGATTTTATACTTGAACATATAAAAAAATCATGTATACCTGATAGTAGTCTACCTATATATATAAATACTTATCATTCTTAATAATCATAATAAAAGTTAATTGCAATTTAATAATCAAAATTGTGCGATATAAACTCTAAATTTTTTAAATTTGTGCAAATATTGGTTCGATTTCATAGTTCTATTGGACGAATCGTTAATAGAGTGCACATGACAAGCTTGTGATACAAGTGCGATTTAGTAAATAAACTTTTTTGCCGATCTATGTTTTGATAGTGGTCCCGTAACTCGATTTGCCCAGAATCTGCCACATACAACACCTACGACCTTGTAAAGTCGCTACCTTTGCCATCTCCAGTGCCAATAAGTCGAGCAACATCACCAACACTAAAAGAACCAACAACTATCTATTTGCAAGATGGTGTAGGTCTCATGACCCGTGTTCACTAGAAACTCTTTCATTAGAGAACTCAAAGTTATGGAAAATCCTTTTTCTTAGACGACATTGTCTCTGATGAGTGGGCTCTCACCATCTACTTTAAAACGTTCACTTTTCATCGATCTATGTGATGACGTCAAGCTTGTAGCACCAGAAAACAATCCAACGAACACTCCAAAACTCACTAGAATAATTATTGGTTGCTACAAATTTCTGGCATGTTATGATACACCATCAACATTAATGGAAATTAGCGCATGTCAAACTATCAAACCCCCAATATTTTGAAATTGAATTTATCTAACAATCACCTAAACAAAGAGTTCAAAATCTGGCTACATGCTATAAATTTGCAATTTAGTATCCTCAACTTTGCTTCAAAATACGAGAGAAAATGATCATATATTTGTCATGTGCACCCTGTTAACAGTCTGACTACTAAAACTATGAAATTAAACCAATTTGCATCGATTTGAAAAATCATGGGCACAAATCACACAATTATGAAGTTGAGGATCCAAATTGTACAATTATAAAATTAAGTTCAGGTACTAAATTGTAATTAAACTGTTATCACAAGCACGTGTGTATGTTAACGGTTCTCCAATAAAGCTGTGAAATTGGAACAATTCACACCAATTTAAAAACCTTAGAGTTTAAACCGAACAATCATGAAGTTTAGTCCAAATTATAACCGAGAAAATTCAGGATACTAAATTGCAACTAATCTAATAATAAATAATAATAAAAGAAAAAAAATATATTTATCTCATATATATATTTTTGGACATTTGTATATTTTACAATTGTTGAATGGTGCCTTAGAGCTGATATGGTTGAATGGTATTGTGGAACTGATTCTAGGATTACAAGCGAGGAGGACGAAGATGTTCCTCTTATTTTTACTACCATGATGTATGCAATTTGGTGTATGAGAAATAAAAAGGATTTTCGAAGAAAAAAACTGGGGAGAATGGGAAGCCTATGTGAAAGAGTTCTCATCTACTAGGAGCACCAAAGACATCAGAAACTCATATGCCAATGACTTGGAGCCAGGGTTCTACAGTGGCCAAATGGACTCTTCAACAACACAAGAATCTCTACCTCCTTTCTTTTTGTTTTGGATAAACTCTTAAGCTAGGATGTCTCTGTAAGCTCTTCTATGTAAGTCCATATGGATTAGCTATAAGGATGTAGACTGATATTCAACTATATTAATTTTGACCTGATATATGCATCACCATTTCTGGTTTGGGACAGTTTGTGCTTCATGGAATGACGAGGCTAGAGCACTTAAAGGAGGATAGGCAATTTATTTTATTTGGTATTGCTGATATATTCAATTTTCTATTACCCATCTGTAAACCTTTAGTACTACTGTTTTCTGCGCCATAAATTTTTTTGGCCAAATGATTAAATTACCAGTACATTTTTTTTGGTTTTCGGTAAATCAGTACAATTTTTTTTTTATTTTTGATAATTGATCAAACATCAGCACGTAGAATAAAGGAAACCTGAGTGATAAAACCACTAAAAGTCATATTATATATACATATATATATATTCACATCATATATATTATCAGATTGCATGCCATATTTATATGTGAATTACATGATTTTTGCTTCCAACAATATATTATATACATATATCCGAAACTCTAAATCTGCCATCCAAAAAGACAAAAGTATGGCGATTCTAAGTTTTTCCATCAAACTCTAAATCTGCCTTTGCTTCTTTTAGCTTAAGCTTTTTAGCTTCCAGAAAGTCCCGATGATGATCCCTCCGGCTTTCCCCCTTCTTTTCTTTTCAAATGGATAGTAGCGGTGCTCAACTACTGTCTCTTCAGAAATCACTACAATCCTTGGATCTTCAACCCAATAAAAAGGTGGAAAACGATTACTCAGATAAAATTCTGCTAGGGAAAATTTTAAACTCCGGGATCTTCAGGAAGTACACGGTTCTTGAGATCGTGGCAAAAGTTTGGCGAGTTAGTTCCAAAGTAAAGATCTAGAAAATAAGGGATAATGTCTTCAAGTTTACTTTAGCCACAAAAGGAGATAGGGATATGGTGCTGAGAGGAAAACCTTGGTTGCTCAATGGCGCCCACTTAGTTTTAAAAGAATGGCATGCAGACATGACCGTAAATGAAGTAACGTTTGATAGGTCTACCTTCCTCCTGCAAATCCATGGCCTCCCCCTAGCGCTAATACATGAAGGAACAACCGAGAAAATTGGAAAAGGACTTGGCAGGGTACACCAAGATAGTCTTCGCCGATGTGTAATAGTGCACAGATACCTTAAAATCAAACTTGATATAAAGGTTGGTAACCCCATTCCCGCTGGGTATTTCTTAATCAAAAACAATGACGACGAAACTTGGATTCAATTCAAGTACAACCGGCTCGATGATTTCTGCTACAAATGCGGCTTAATTGATCATGTGACAGGTATATACGACTTTGATAAACTTGTAGTTGTGTCAACAGTAAATGGTATTACGGCACAGATATATGGACCTCAGATGAGGGCGGAGCATGGGGGAAGCCTTCTTTTCATTAACACACCGGAAACCAATCGGCGTTTGGTCAAAGGCATGCAAAACGATGAAGAAAATGCTGAATATGGATTAATTCAGAGGCTAGAGAATGGGATAGACTGCATAAAATCCCAAGAAGAGTATACAAACGCGACAGCTTTATTGGTTGAAATGAAGCCCTGAACCTTACACTAGAAAGGCAAACCTCAGGGGATATGATGGAAATGCAAGCCGCAGTTTTATACCAAGTTAGGGTCTCCAACAATGACCCGCAGCAGCTGGCAGTGTGGGCACGTGATCTCTTGTCCAAGGGGGCCATTTACAGCATGGAAAAGTGACACAACTTAGGGGACCTTAGCCTAACTCTACTTTCTGATCTGGACTACGGCCCATTTGCAAAATATAGCCCCATTGGAACTAGAAGCACTTGGGTCAGCAGAGCCCAAATTAGTGGGTCAAAAAGGAAAATCACTCTTGTTCTCAGCCCAACCGCTCGAGAAGACCACGCATACACCAACAAAGCCAAGTCTCACCAGGGACGTTTTCAAAAAACCCTACCAGGTAACCAATCCCCAAAAAAGCTATTTCATAGTCATGGAGAAGTGTTAAATGAGGTATCAGAAAGTTACATGGGAGCACATCCGGGTGAAATCAACTTTGACTCCCCGATCATGTGCTTTCAATAAGGAACATATGGAAATTCTGGAAGCAGATAAGCTAGAAGATGGAAATGTGATGTTAGAAATTCTAGAAGGAACACCTGGGAAAGGAGTCATGCTGGCAGGTCTGAAACGCACATCTTAGACTCATCACAACCAGATCGGAGAGAAACAAGAAACCTTCAATGTGACAACCAGGATCTGGAGCCAGAGTAAGTGTGAGCGGGTGCAGGGCACTAGCAGACTATCTTACTGGCAGTGCCATGGTAAGTGTGGGCAGGTGCGAGGTACTGGCAGGTTACCTTACTGGCAGAGATCGGTGTCAAATCCCACATCGCCCGGGTGTGAAAAATGGTCATGTGGTAATGGTTCAAATGTAAAGTGAGCACTCTCTTAATAACCAAGGCCTTTTCAGAGCGTTTGGCTTCAGGATTGGAAGAACTTTGGGGTTAAGCGTGCTCCAGTGGGAGCATTCCTATGAGTGACCCCCTGGGAAGTTTGACCAAAAACTCCATACCGTCTGAAGTGTGGTTGCTAAATTGGAGACAATATTGGTTGTAAAGAGAGTGTGGCATTACAAATGGTATCAGAGCTTATACCTGGCTAGAAATGTGCCAGCGAGGACCCTGGACCCCAGGGGGTGGATTGTGACAACCAGGATCTAGAGCCAGGGTAAGTGTGGGCGGGTGCGAGGCATTGGCAGGCTACCTTACTAGCAGAGATCGGTGTCAAATCCCACATCACCCAGGTGTGGAAATGGGTCATGTGGTAATGGTTCAAATGTAAAGTGAGCACTCTCTTAATAACTAAGGCCTTTTCAGAGCGTTTGGCTTCAGGGTTGGAAGAACTCTGGGGTTAAGAGTGCTCCAGTGGGAGCATTCCTGTGGGTGACTCCCTTGGAAGTCTGACCAAAAATTCTATACCGTCTGAAGTGCGGTGGCTAAATTGGAGACAATATTGGTAGGATAGAGAGTGTGGCGTTACACTCAGGTTCCTGCTAACAGGGCAGGGCCTATGCGCCAGCTCCCCAATCGTGACTCAGCCTCAAACTTGCAGCAGGATTTTTATATGGCCGAGGAGGCGGGCCAATTCAAGCCCCTCCCTCACCACTGAAAATCCTATCGTGGAATTACGGGGGCCTAGCAAACAAGGACACTATCTTTGTGATCAAGAGGCTGGTAAGTAGACATCAACCCCATTGTGTCCTATTGATTGAAACTAAAGGAACTGTGCAGAAACTGGGCAATATTTGCAAAAGCCTTGGATATCATAATTTTGAAGGGGCAGATGCTTAAGGATCAGTAGATGGGATAATTCTGATGTGGAGTGAAAAGACTCAGTTCACTTAATTTGGAAAAATCACAGAGTCCTTTGCTGCTATTTTCTAGACTCCATCACAAACAAGAGCTCAATCTTCTTAGGATGCTACGGCACCCCCTACCTAGCTGAGAAGAGAGTTTTAGGCTGCTTTATCTACGGCTATAACGGATTTTACGCTGCCTTGGATTTTGATGAGATATTTGAATGAAATAATTGATGAATTGGAAAAGAGATGAGGAAGAGCTATCTGGGGAAGGAAACTTTTTCTTAAGGAGTTTATACAAGAGCAGGGGGCCATTGATTTGAGCTTTACTGGGAGGTGCTTTACTTGGGAAAATCACAGATCCCCTTCTGGATACATCAAAGAACGGCTTGATAGATGTGTGGCCAGTCACACTTGGCTTGCAAACTTCCCCAAAGCAAGATTTGATCACCTGATGCTTGAAGAATTTGACCATATTCCAATCCTGTTAACTACTTCTAGACAGGTGTTGAACCAAAAAAGACCCTTCAGATTCTTTAAAGTCTGGACCTGAGATCCCTCTAGCTACCATATTGTGAAGGAAGCATGGTCTAAAAAAGTTCAAGGGGGTATGGAGGGGTACAGACTAGCCAGGCGTCTCACTAACACATCAAAGGCTCTGAAAATTTGGAACATAACCCATTTTGGATTTGCCCAATCAACCATCAAAATGTTAGAAAAGGAGCTGCTTCAGCTTCAATTTGGAGGAGATGGTTTAAGTCAGAGACAAATGGAAATGGAGCACGACCTAAGGGAGCACATAAATCGCTTGGAAAGTATCTATAGGCAGCAGTCCAGGGAACTCTGGCTTGCTGAAAGAGACAAAAATACGAATTTTTTCCATGTGAATTTGGTGTCTCAACCATGAAACACAATACGATACCATCAAACAACAAGTTATAAAGTCAGTGAAAGAAGTTTTCACCACACTGGATGTCTCAACCATGACAAACAGTTCCCTTATCGTCCTGATCTAGAAAACGAAGCACCTAACCGGTTTTGATCATTTTCGGCCTATTAGCCTTTGCAATTTCAGCTATAAAATCATCTCGAAAATCCTCTCGCATCGCTTAAAACACCTCATTCCCAAGATTATCTCATTGAACCAAGGGGCTTTCGTGGAAGGCTGATGGATCACAGAGAATACGGTCCTAGCCTATGAGCTTGTCCATAAGTTGAAAAAGCACAAGGGGAAAAACAGTTTACTGCTGCTCAAGCTCGATTTAAAAGAAGGCTTTTGATAGGTTGGAATGGACCTTTGTTAACAAAGCCCTCAGCTCATGGGGGTTCTCACCTCAATTCAGAAGAATTATTTTCAACTGTCTAAGTTCCGTTTCTTTCGAACTTTTGCTAAATGGAAGTCTTGCGGGGAAGATTAGCCCTCAAAGAGGTATCAGACAGGACAACCCTTTTTCACCTTATTTGTTCATTCTCTGTGCAAAAGTGCTATCTAGGATGCTTGATAAAGACCACAGGATACATGGAATTAAGCTAAGCAGAAACACACATGGTTTCACCCACCTCATATACGCGGATGACTTGGTAGTGTCTGACGAGTAAATGTGGAGAATGAAGAAGCTGTGGCTGGATGTCTAAACCAATATTGTAATTGGTCTGGACAGCTCATCAACACATATAAGTCAAGCATCCTTTTCTCGCAAAACACCATCCCTCAGGATAAAAGAAGAATCAAAGGTATATTGGGCATCTCGGAGATTAAGCAAGGTTCCATTTATCTGGGTAATTCTTTTATAATGGGCAGAAGCAAAACCAAGGAATTTGGAAGATTGAAAGATAGAGTACAATCAAGATTAGACAACTGGCAGAGCAGATTTCTCTCTCAAGTTGGTAGAGCCACTCTCATTCGATCCATGATACAATCTTTGCTTATCAATTGCATGACCACATTTCGAATTCCTAAAACTGTGTGCTCTAGCCTTGATGCCATGTCCCGGCGCTTTTGGTGGGGTGTACAAGCTAATAAGAAACACTTTCTAGCCTAGAAGTCTTGGGACAACCTCTGCCGGCCAAAGGAAGCAGGAGGGCTGGAATTTAAGAAATTCTCAGATATTAATCTATTGCTTCTCGCCAAAATAGGCTGGAAAATTGCAAATGACGAAGACTGCATGTTGGCTCGTCTTCTTAGTTCAAGATACTTAAAGGGCAAGTCATTCTTTGAATGCAAACCTAAACATAGAGATTCCTTCTCGTGGAGAAGCATCTTATTCTTCAATGAGGTGATAAGGAAAGGTTCCTGTTATAGAATTGGCAATGGCTAGGTAGTAAATGCATGGGTTGACCCATGGATACCCTGGCTTCTCAACAAGGTTCCCATGCCCAAAGATGGTATCCAAGTGGCTCAAGTTAGGAAGGTTTCAGATTTATTATGCAATGAAGGGAAAGAATGGAATTTGGATATTCTTAATGCTATGGCTGGTGAGAATGATGTGGAGGCCATTTTAAGGATCCCTCGAGCTAGGCATGAGTCCCCAGATACCCTTATCTGGATAGCTTCAAATAATGGTTTTTTCTCTATTAAAAGGTGTTATCAATTGCTCATTAAACAAAATTTGGAAGAACCGCCAAATCAGCTATGGAAGAAGCTCTAGTCTGCTCCCATTCACGAAAGACTCAAGCTATTTCTTTGGAGGGTGGCCTCAAATATTCTCCCAACTAAAATGGCTCTTAACCGGAAGCTTGGAGGTCTGGACTTATGTTGCCCTTGTGTGGGGAAGGTCCAGAAACGAGTTTCCATCTTTTTCTAGAGTGCCCAGTTTCAAAATCTGTGGCATTTGCAAGCATTTGGAGTATTAGGACTAGCCACCTCAACTGCAGCAATATAGAAGATCTAGTTCTATTGTGCTCTCATTCTGACAGCAACTCCAGCTCACTGGATAAAATTCTTCTTGCCTTAATTGTTACTTGTTACTGTAATGTTATTTGAAAATGAGAAACAAATTTCTTTTTGAAGGAAAATTGGATGTAGCCCGTGTGGTGATGGAATTGAAAAATCTTGTCGATGATTATCAAAGGATGCCTAGCCTTCATCTAAAAGAATATGCCTCCTCGACATAAACTTTCTTTTGGCAGGTTCCCAAATCAGACTCTATCCTTATAAAGGTTGATGCCTCTGTGAAAGATGGAAAGAGTGCCCTGGTTGCAGTTGCAAAAAACAAACATGGGGAGCTTCTCCTTGTGGCATGTAAATTGAGGAATTCTACTACGGTTGACACGGCGGAAGCAGAAGCTTTGTTGTGGGTTGCGAAGCTGGCTCTATAAAAAGGCTGGAAGAAAATTGACTAACGCAGTGATGCAAAGCCTCTGGTGAAATAGATTAACTCAATCATGAGCTCTTCTGATATGATCACCTTTTTGAAGTCCCTTTTCCTCTCATCTACTGACTGGTCAATTAGTTGGATTCCTCGCGCTTTTAACTGTAGTGCATACTATTTAGCTAGAATTTCCCTCGGCAATAATCTCTGATGCATTTGTTTCTATCCCATTTTAGCAGCTCTTCCAGCTAATTTTGTTTCTATTTTTTGGGTTGAGGATCATCTATTTGCCCCTCTTTTATAAGCTGTTTTGTTGGCTTTTTTTCAAAGGCCTTTTTTTTGCGTTTTTTAATGCATTTCAATTATCAAAAAAATATACATATATCCACATGGAATTTTATGTACATATATCTGCATCATATTGAAAATTTCAATTGCAAAATTATATTTAAAGGCTGTGATCAACCAAAAACTCTATCCAAAAAGTGAAAGTGAAACACCACGCATGGACAATCAATCTAATCCATAAAAACAAAATCTCTTCCAAGTTTATTTTTTTTTCCTAAATAAATGTTTTTCAAACAAAAACACACATTTTTTCTTTGTAAATAAACGAACTCACTCGATTGCGCGCGCGCGCGCCCACACACACACACACACACACACACACACAGTTATATATCGTCTTAAAAATTTAATTTTGATAAATGAAAATTCTTATTCATCAAAAAAAAAAAAAAAAACATATCGTGGTGATACATCTTCAAAGACTCGTAGACCAAATTGGACTCTTTCGCAAAATATAATTACGCAATTTGCCATCACCTCCACAGTGTCTCATTCCTACTGTTTCCTTCGTCCCCCAAATTAATTAATACTCTGCAAAACCCTCGGCGTTTTCTCTCCCCTCCTCCTCGCTTATAAAGAATAGCAATTTTCGCGTCTCTCTCGCACATTTTCCATTCGAAACCCCATTAAAGGTTTCGTCATTTTGATCTTTTTTTTTCTCGGCAATAAGACAAGTCGATGGACGAAGATCCACTGCCGGATCATTTGCGGTGCAACCGGAGTGACGGCCGGCAATGGCGGTGCAAACGAAGGGTTAAAGAAAACATGAAGCTCTGCGAGATTCACTACCTTCAAGGCCGCCATCGCCAGTTCAAGGAAAAAGTCCCCGAGTCTTTGAAGCTCCAAAGGATGCGGAAGAAAAAGGCACTCGGGAATAACAATAATAATAGAGACCAGAGCGTCAAAATTAGGGTTAAGAAAGTTGAGAATTTGGCCAAGTTGATGAAGAGGAAGAAGAAGATGAAGAATTTCAAGAGAGGCGCCGACACGCAGTTGGAGTTGATTAGGATGGTCTTGAAGAGGGAGGTTGAGAAAAGGAAGAGTAACAAGAAGACGAAGAAGAAGAAGAAAGATGAGGTTGTTGTTGTGGAAGAGAATAGCGAAGGACAGCTTATGCGATACCTTCCCAATGGCCTTATGGCAATCTCTTCCTCTCCGTCTCCTTCTCCAAGGCAGCATTCCGGCAATGCTGGTTCTGAATCACCCTGCAGAGTCAAGGTTGGTGTTGATTTTGGGGCCGTTAGGTATCGGCAATTCCGGTCGAAGAACATTGAGCCAATGCCTATTGGTACGTTGCAGGTAACACCATGTGCTTTTATCCTTCTCAGCTCTTCTGCAGGTTTTTCTGTGCTTTTTATTATTATTTTATTTTATACAATTTGTTTGTGATCGTTTAGGTTTTGCCCTATGCACGAAATGTAGCAGAATTGAGGAGAGCTAAGAAAAAGAAGTGCCATTGGTGTCAGAAAAGTGTTTCACGGATTCTAATTAAGTGTTCCAGTTGTCAAAAACACTTCTTTTGCTTGGACTGCATCGCAGAGCGGTTTGTTTTATTCAGTTTTTTTATTCAATTTTCATTGGTTATCATGAGTTTCAAAAGCAGCTTGAAACTCGTGGATCTTTTATACTGCTTTATCGGGCATGTTGAATTTCATACTACATTGTGATTTCCGTTGCTTTTAAATATATGCTAAATCTTAACATTGTGCAAAGTTCTCTACCAATGTTAAGAAACTGTTGGTGGTGATCTTTTAAACCTTTTACCTATGAAGAAACCCAATTTGTTAGAATATGAGACTGGTTTCTTCATGAGATATTCAATGGGTATAAACTATTAAACCACTGGAACACCACCTTGCTTAGATGTGGAACGATTTTAGTGAAACTGTGTACGGAATTGGTCTTGCCATTGTGATGAAATTGTTGTCTTTCTTCTTATCTGCTTGTATATCTGTCTCTTCTGGAAACCATGCTCCACGGATAAAGTTTGTGCAAGAGGTGAAAGACTTTTGATTTTATTCTACTACTTTCTGTTATTTCTTTTTCTCTTAGTCATGACTCATATGCTTATAAGAAAAACTTGGTATCATCAAGTATAAAGAGGATAGTTTATAAAATCATTTGGGAGGGAAATAGGGAGATGAAGTTTCTCCATTCAGCAAATACTGGCTAGAAAGCTTCATATGAACTTAGAAGACCTGGTTATTGCTTTTTTTTTTTTTTTTTCTTTTGGCAGAGGAGAGGAACACTGCACAATACTTGGTTATGATATTATTTTAGTTTTTTTACAGGAAAAAAGAAGTATTTTTATTACCTGAACCTAATACAGTAATTCACATTAATAACCTTTCAGCCATGTCCAATGAACAAAATGCCTTTGTTTGTCATTTAGAACTTCTGTTTATAGACCAGATGGTACTATATATTATGTGCTTGGTGACAAGTCTCTGGCTTTAAATTGCATATGAATGATGATTGAATGAAAATAATTTCTTAATTCTTTTTAGCTCCGTGTTGAAATTGTGAAATATCAATTGATCACTTGTCAATACCTCACATTTAAAAAATAATAATAAAAAATTAGGTATTTGGAAAAAGAAGAAGAAGTGAAGATGGCATGTCCAGTTTGCCGTAAAAATTGTACCTGTAAGGACTGCATTGCAAATCAATCTAAAGACACTGAAAGTAAGGTCTGACATCAAAGTTCGCTGATTTGTGAACTAAAGCAGGCTTAGTTTGATATGAAATGCTGATGGTTGAATTTATATGTACCCTGTTTCAGGAGTTTTTGGGAGAAAAAAATAAAGCTGAAGTTATATTATGTTTCCATTATTTGATCTGCATGCTTCTTCCTGTATTAAAACAAATAAACCAAGACCAGGATGTCGAGCTAGAAACAGAGGCAATAATGAAAGGTAGCATAGTGATTCTCCTCATGTTAGTGTTCTGTCTGTGGATCAAATTTTAGATGGATAATGATAAAAAAGGGGCCTATTCATTTCTTTGTATGGAACAGGAAAGAAACCTTCCAATCTTTATGTCAAGCAGGTTGAATTTAACTGCAATGAGCAATACTGCTGGTATGTTCCTGCATTTGAAAAGTTTTGATGTTAACAATGAGTTCAGTTATTTTTCTTCCATTCATGATCTGGTGTATGTTTTGCTTTTGTATCAGCAAAAAATGTGAAGCTTCCATACTGGATCTCCATAGAAACTGCCCAAATTGTTCCTATAAACTTTGTTTAAGTTGTTCTCGGGATTTTTATCATGGGAGCTTTCATGGTAGTATTAACATGTCTATCTCAAAGAACCCCAACAGAAATAGAACCCGTGTGTCTGGTAGGAAGCAACATTCTGAGAAGATTCCAATAAGAACCCCCAAGCAAAATTGCAGTAATAAGAACTTTGAGTCTTCTGAATTACCACCTGACTGGAAACCTTGTAGTGATAGTGGCGGTATCTCTTGCCCACCCAAGGAGTTTGGTGGTTGTGGTGAGAGTCTCCTTGATTTGAGATGCCTCTTACCTTTGGGTTGGACTAAGGAGCTGGAAATAAGTGCAGAAGAAATAGTTTGCAGCTATGACTTTCCAGAATCCTCAGACTCATCTTCATGCTGTTCATTATGTCTTGGCACAGATAAAAAAGCTGAAGATATTGAGCAGTTGCAAGAAGCAGCTGTAAGAGAAGACTCAAATGATAACTTTTTATATTACCCTAACCTTAGGGACATTCAATGCGAAAGCCATGAACACTTTCAGAAGCACTGGAGCAAAGGTCATCCTGTTATAGTCCGTAATGTGCTTCAGGCTGCAATGCATTTGAGCTGGGATCCAGTATTGATGTTCTGCACCTATCTTGAGAGAAGCATTGCCAGATATGAAAATAACAGGGATAAATGTGATGCCACCAATTGCTTGGATTGGTGTGAGGTCAGTTTTTTTCCACCATTCACTGTCCATGACTAAAGCTAAACTTTTTTAGCCTACTATCATAGTATTATCCTTTTGGTTCTTTCTTTTCTACAGTTAGTTAGATTTTGTATTGTTATTTTAGATTCCACTAAGCATATTTAGTAAATACCAGCAGCTGCAGCTATCTCCCTTTTTCTTTCTATTGTTCTAACATTTACTATTATCACATGGCAGGTAGAAATTGGTATCAGGCAGTACTTTATGGGTTCTTTGAAGGGCCAGACACATACAAATATGTGGAATGAGACTTTAAAATTAAAGGGTTGGATGTCTTCCCAGTTATTTCAACAACAATTTCCAGCTCATTATGCTGAAATAATCCATGCTTTACCATTTCAAGAATACATGAATCCAGCATCTGGTCTTCTAAATCTTGCTGCAAGGTTGCCACAGGAAATTCCGATTCCTGACCTAGGTCCATGCGTTTATATTTCATATGGCTGTTCTGAGCAACTTGTAAAGGCCGATTCAGTAATAAAACTATGTTTTGATTCATATGATATGGTATGCCTGGTTATTTCCTTGTTTGCTGTCCTGTCAAATGTATATGTTCTTTCTCTAAAACATTTTGAGTCATGCATTGTAGTTCACTTATTTCCATCATTAGGGAGTACCTTTCCTCTATCAATCAGTTAGGTATGCGATGTATATTCTGTGTTCAAACTAGCTTAACTGAAAGCATTCATCTGTTTTAGATGCAATTTTAGATGCAAGCATTTAAAACTCTTGGTATATGGTCATGCATTTGATCAACATCCTTGGTATATGTACTGCATATGATAGCAATTTTCTTTTCTTTTTTTTCAGTAAACGTTTTAACTGTTTTTCCTCTACGTTGATTACATTCTTTGATTGGTATCTGTGTTGATGTTCAATGATTAAATCGTAAAAACAACTGATCCATGCCTTTATCCAACTCTTTGATAAATTTTTTTATTAAAATTATCAAGCTTTATTTTGTGAAACATAATTTTTTTTAGCTAAAGCATTGGCACCTCTAATTTTAAAAATTTGTTGGTGGTTATTTTCTTATTTGTTAAGGATTACTATTGACTTTCTCTGTATGATTTCTGTTTGTCTTTTCATCCTAGGTTAATATTCTGGCACATACTTCAGATGTCCCTGTCTCTGAGGAACAACTTTCTAAAATAAGAAAGTTACTGAAGAAGCACAATGCTCAAAATCAAAGAGAGTCTTCTGGGATTACGTCTGATGAAAAAAATGTAAGTAAGGTCAAAGGTAAATCATCATTGCACGGTGAAAGAAAGGAAGAAGCAGGAATACAGGATCTTATTGGAGAAGAAATGCATCTAAGGAAGAGAGCTGCCAGACTATCATGTTCTTCTGCTTCCATCCTCGAAGCATGCTCTAGGGATCTCAAAGAGAATAATATGCTTCTTGGCGGGGAATCTGATTCTGACTCTGAAGTCTCGTTGCACTGCGATACTATCCGTGGCTCTGAATCATCAGAAGAAAAGAAAATTTTCAGGTTTCAAAATCAAAGCTCCAATCATCATGGAAGGGAAAATTTAGTAGAGTCCTGCGGTGCCCAGTGGGATGTTTTTAGGAGACAAGATGTTCCTATGCTTATAGAATATCTTAAAAGGCATTGTAATCAGTTTGCTCATACGCATGATTTTCATAACCATGTATGTCAAGAACCAAATGCCTTATTAGTTATTAGCATTTCAGAGTAAATTTTGGTTGACTTGTTTATGTGCTCATCTTCTACAGGTTATCCATCCAATACTTGACCAGAGTTTCTTTCTTGACACTACTCACAAACTGAAGCTTAAGAAGGAGTTTGGTAAGTATTTTGCAATATGATATTTTTTTACCTTCAACAGTAGCACAAACTAACTTTGCCTGTCATTATTACCAGAGATTGAACCTTGGACTTTTGAGCAGCGTGTTGGAGAAGCTGTCATCATTCCTGCTGGATGTCCGTACCAGATTAGGAGTCCTAAGGTCGTATTTACAACACTAGTTTTCAACCTCGTATGATATTTTTTAAAAAGAAAAAGAAAAGGGTTTATCTTTCTGAGTGACAAAAGCTTTTTACATTAAGTAGACTTCTAAAGAATATTTATGAGTTGGCATTTTCACGTTCTTTGTACAAAAATTCTTGAGTCATCATTGCTGCTTTCCATCTTATGATACGATTGTTTGGAATTATTTGCAAACTAAGTCCCAATATATGAAGCCAAGAATATTATATTTTAGATTATTATACTCGTATGAAAATTGTATTGCTTTAATTCATTAAGTTGAATGCGAAACTATTTTGAGTTGTACCTTCTCATAAGTCGTAATCTTCTACTGACATTTATTTTGACCTGCAGTCTTGTGTTCATGTGGTGTTGGACTTTATCTCACCAGAAAATGTCACCGAGTGCATTCAGTTGACTGATGAAGTTCGTCAGCTTCCAGAAGACCATAAAGCAAAAATAGACAAGCTAGAGGTGGTTTATTTAACAACCCAACTTTTTGCTTCCAACATGTTTCCTTTTGAAGAGTTAGGCTCATATTAGGTCAAGAAGATAGTTTTAGCATCATTTTTATTTTTATTTTTTTTATTAGCTTTTAGATTACTTCAAAAGCTAATATTTAAAAATCAATTAGTGACTAAATATGGATTTAGTGATTTACTAAAATTCTATTTAGGCAAAGTGAATTATTTACGGACCTGGTGAATCATAAATCCATTAAATCTCAGTTTTGGATCACTTAGCTAATAAGTGTCCTATTGACCTAATATGAGTCTGATTGTCTTTTTGAATATGATAAATAATAGGAATGTTTTCTTTGATTTTGTCATGAAAGCAGGTGAAGAAAATGGCCCTTCATAGTATCAATGCAGCAATTAAAGAAATTCGTGACCTTACTTGTCCAATGTAAATATTTTCGTAGACATTTTTTTTTGTTCTTTGTTCTTGCTTTTTTTTGCAATTTTTTAATTCTCCATTTAGCTCCAGGACATGCATTTGTGTGGATTGGAGGTTGCTCCTTGAGTATGTAAATTGGTAACATGACAGTCGAAGTTTAAACCATGTGGAGTATTTCACTGAATAATTGTAAATGCTAATTGTTTAAATATGAGGTGCCAAAATTGATCTGTATCCATATGATGTGATTATGGATGGAACATTTATCGAGATTGACAAGCTTCATAATTAGTCTAGAAATTTGTTGTATTAAAGTATAAGAATAAATTTTTTTTTTTAGGGAATATTTCATTTAGATCTTCTTAGTTTTATCCTAATAATAATTATATCCGTAATTTTAAAAAATCATAAATCTGTCAATTTTTTACTAATTAAATTTAACAAATAAAAGTTGGAATTATATTTTGATAATAGGTCTAAATGTATTTTAATATCTTTTAAAACTAAATTTATTTATATAAAAAAATTTATAATTAGTTGTATAATTTGTAATTTAAAACAAAATTGTATTTTTGTTCAATTTAGTTAAAATTGATGAATTTTATTAACTTTGAAGTCATATCTATAGCATGTTATTCAATTATGATACTGATTTTTTAACTTTCTTTTGGCTTTTAACAAAACTGAAATATAAGGTTGTTTTGATTGATTTAGAAAATTAAAAATAATCTAATGGTAATTTTTAAAAAATGTGAATTTAAGTATCGTAAAATTGATGGAGTTTAAATGAAATTTGTCTTCTCTTTTTTTCTTCCTTTTTTTTTATCCAATAGTTATTGTAAATTATGGGATGTTTTCTTAATATAAAAATATTGATGGTTGTATACCATAGTACACAATTGCTACTGTTGTGATTTAAAGTCGATACTTCTTAATCATTTCAAGGTGCAGTATAAACCGTTATTTTTCTACTACGCAATTCATTCAACATCCAATTGGATTTTTTATTTTTTATTGATATATATTTTTACATTGATAGTAGGGAATTCAAATTTTGAACCATTGTATAATCGTATGTAAGAAATGCAAAGAAACTCAACGAGTGAACTAGGTTTTGATATTCTTTCTCGAGCTTCTATTTCTTCCGCTAAAAGAGATTTGGGAAAAGATGGAATATAAAGACATGTTTCCAGAACAAACAAGATATGGGTAGAGAAAAGAGAGTTACCAAAGGTAGACAAAATTGGAATGGGCATAGGTATATGTATTGTCGTGTTTCAAGTTGTTCTCCTCATCTTTCAGAGAAATGAACTAACTTGTCTTTCTCCATTGATTGATTGAGAGACAGAGACAAAGGTTAGTTGGCACTTCGCTGTTAGTGTTTCGATCGATTGCCTTACTTACTAGTAAAGACTGCAATCTTGAAAAATTTCCTAAAAATGCCTATCCTTAATGGTTGAACCTGTTGTGGCGATTTTTCGTTTCGGACCGGGCTACTCGGGTTCCTGCAAAAACAGAGCAAAACCGGTTAGAGGGGCGCCGGTGTGGTGGCCGGCGTTTCCCCTCCGATGGTTAAGTCAGTCATATAATCCTTCATCCAAGAGTGTAAATGACTAAAAAATGGCATAGAAAAAAAGGGGGAAGGAAAGTTGGAGAAGAGGAGAAGAAAAAATGGAAGAAGAGGGAGCCTTCTTAGAAAAAAGGGAGACCGAAAAATAATAGCATGGAAGAAGAATGGGAGGGCTATCCGGTTTTGGTGAGTTGAGGGAGGTAGTCAATAGTGTTTTTAGCTTTTTTTGGTTTGTAATCATAGCAAAAAGGAGCCAAAAATCATCTTTTTATGTCAAAATCAAGTTTTTATGTCAAAATCAAGGGTTTGGTAGTCTCAAAAATCACAAAAACCAAAGTTGGCCGAATTTTGGGGAAAATGAGAGAAAAGATGGTGAGGGTGATTGGGGTTGGTGGCTCTCGGGCTGCGTGCGGCTTGCTCTAAAAAGTTCTCCATTTTTGCTTTATTTTTTTCCTTATAACCTACACATGGAGGGCTCAGATTAACTCACCAAAAACCCTATATCTTAGATGGGAGACAAGTGTCCCTTCCCAAATATATGGGCTTTGGATATTTTTGGGCTTATGTGGGCCACCACATTGTTGCACATTTATTTTACTACCATCAATCATTAGGTATTTGGCCCATTTAATAGGCAAAAATACCCACAACAATAGCCCCCAAATTGGTTCAATTTGAAAAGTGAACCAATTTTGAAGGATAAAAAATACATGATGAGAGCGAATACCTAGGTTTTGAAATTTGAATTTCAAAATGATTGATTCTGATTTTTTTTTTTTTTTTTGAAAAGGTGCACCGCAGCCTTTTCTGTGGGGATGGGACATGTAGTTAATGCACCCCCCACGTCTGCACGTCTTCCCTTCCTTTACGCGCCAGTTGGGTCTGCAAGCTTCCCACTTCCTCTCTTTTCTTCCTCTTTTTTCCTTCTTTCTTCTCTTCTTTTCTCCCAAACCGAAGGCTTTGGCTCTTTCCTCACTAACCAAAAAACTGAGCACAACAGCTCTTCTTTTCTTCCGGTCTTTTGGGTCGTTTGCCTGCTAGTTCGTCCTGCTAACTCTTCTTTCTTTTCACGGTTTTGCTCAGGCTTTTGGAAGGGAGAGGATTTCCTCCTTGCTGCGCCTTGCCGTGCCCTTGATTTCATCAAAGCTCCGAAGGTACAGAATTTCTCCCTCTGTTTCGCCTCTGTTTAGGGTTTTTGTGCTGCTTTGTTTTCCATTTTGTTGTGTGCTGCTGTTTGGTAGAATTTTTAGGTTCACGGTTTTGTATAAAGGTAGGGGGCTTAGGTTAGAACCCTGGGTAACATGGTTGGAAGCTAGGGAGCCGGGCTGTGGTCCGGTACCCAGGCGGAAGCCATGCGTCCTGGTGTCAGCTCAACTCTAGGTAGAAACCGAAGGTCGTAAAGTTCACGGAACCGAGGTTGAAACTCGGGACCTGGGTGGAGGCCACGGAGGCACCAAGGCTGAAACTTGGGACCTGGGTGGAGGCCGAGGCACCGAGGCTGAAACTCAGGACCTGAGTGGAGGCCAAGGAGCCGAGGCTGAAACTCGGGACCTGGGTGGAGGCCAAGGCACCGAGGCTAAAACTTGGGACCTGGGTGTATCCGAGTCCCTTGGCGACTTTCTTCCTCCTGTTCAGGGGGCGGACATCCTGACAGCGAGTTGCTTCTTTATTTCAGATGTCTCGCCCTTCACCGAGTGGTGGTGGTGGCAGTTCGAGTCGTCCTTTATTTAATCAGCCTTTAAGTTTTCAGACCTTCATTGACCCTGTGCCCAGGCCCTTCAGGCCTAATATTTTTGACGAGCCACCGTATTCCCACTTGAGGGCTATCGACGTTTAGCAGATGGTGGACATCTCTGACTCTTCAGACTCTGAATCTGGCAATACCTCAGGGGCCGAGGAGCGTGCGGACCCCTTTGCAGCTGCGGTTGATATAGCTGGGTCCTCGGCTGCGGCCGATGCGGCCGAGTCTTCTCAGGAAAGAGAAGAGGTGAGGGTTCCCAAAGGAACCTGGAGTTATGATGAGGTTGAGTCTAAACTTACCCAAGTCGACCTGGACCAACTGAGACTGGATTATTCAGTGCCTGATGAGATCACCTTTCGGGTGCCTGGGGGCGATGAGTTGCCCAGCTGTCCTCCTGCCGGTGAGGTTGCTTTGAACCGGTGGTTTTTCAAGTGCGGGCTAAGGCTGCCGATTCCGCTCTTCGTTCGTCGCCTTCTCCGCGATGTTCGGCTGACGCCTTTTCAGCTAAATCCCAACGCGTGGAGGGGGATTTACTGTTGCTTTGTGCTATGGCAAGAGCATTTTGGCATTGACCCCACTCCTTCCGAGATACATGCATGCTTTGAAATTAGGTCAGCTGCCAACAAGGTTGGCTCATTCTGCTACTATCCACGACGCAGGAAGTTTCTTGTGAAACCTCCTGAAGTCTCGAACTGGCAACGAGAGTGGTTCTTCGTTGATGGGGACTGGGAGGACGGGAGCGAGCCCGTGACTCCCCGTGGCTTTTGCGGGAATAATCATAAATGGAGTCCATCCTTCCCTTCCGTGGACGAGTCTAATAGGTTTAGGGTTGATCGCATCCTGAACCTTGAGCTGTGCGAGAGGGACTCCACCATCCTTTTAAAGGAGGCTAGGCTGGCCGGTGGTAGCGCTCGGCTACTTTTACTTTACTTTAATATGCTTCGTCTATTTAGATGTCTGATTTCGGGATTACTTCTTTGGTGCAGTGATGTCGTCAGGTGTTGGGTTCAAGAGGGCTCTGCCTGGACGCCCTGACAGGAGCCGAGCGGTTAAGTCAGTGAAGGCCATTCCTGGGCAGTCTGTCCGAGCCCGTGCCGCCGCTGCGGAGAGTTCACTCCTGCCTCCTCTACCTTCTAAGGGCGCCTCCTCTAAGGATCCTAAGGGAGGCATCAGCTCTCCTCAACTAAGGGGGAGCGGGGACCAAATGCCGGCTTCCAAGGGTGGTGTCCGTCCTTCTAAGGGAATGAGGGACTCCTCCCCGGAGGGGAGCCGGGGGGAGAGGAGTAGGTCTCCTGGTCGTGTAGGTGAATTCGTGAACTTTTTGTCAAAGGATGTTCTCCCAGCTGAGGATAGGTGGCTCTCGGGCATCTCCGATTCGTCGCTCCCTTCCGAGGCCTCTCGCTTAGTTGGCTTGGTGACAATTTGTATCGCTAAGTTTTAAAGGGACTCTGACTTCTTTTGTTATTTACCTGTGTGTTTTCCTTTGTTGCGCAGGGGGCTTTCATGGTTTTCAGGCTTCAGGAGCAGATTGCCCGTCATAAGGAAATATTTGCGACCGCCGTCATTGACTTAAAGGAGTCTTAGAAAGAGCTAGAGGAGGCTAAGAAATGTATAGCCGAGTTCGAGCTCCTAATGACGAAGAAGGACCTGGAGGTCAGCCAGAGAGAAGGCGACCTTAAGCTGAAGGAGGCTGAGCTGAAGCTTAGTGATGCGGAGATAAGGAAGAAAGACCAGCTTCTCATTGCATCGGCTGCACGGCTTAAGCAATAGGTCAAGGAATCGGAGGGGCTAAAAGCCGAGCTTGAGGAGGCAAAGAGGAACCTCCAGCTGAAGGATGATGAGATTACAAGGTTGTACGACGAGGCTGAGGGTTAATTTGATGCGGGAGCTGACTCTGCAGTCGCGTTTATCAAATCTAAGTTCCCGGACCTCGACTACAGCTTCCTGGACCAGTCTGTGGATCCAGCTTCGGTCCCTGCTGCTTCAACTTCTGAACAGTCTGGTCCGTCAGCTCCTCCTTCGGAGCCGTCTTCCTCTACTCCTGCCATAGCTTCGGGCTCTCCTCCGGCTGCGTAGTCATCAGCAGCTTCCGCCTCTTTTTACCAGTTTATCTCTTTTTTTTTTTTACATGCTTGTAATTAAGACTATTCCTGGCGAGTTGGGGCCAGAGTTAACCCTTCAAGCAACACTATCGAAAAGAAAGCTGAATATAAGTTTTGTTTTTCTACATCTGATATGTATTTATGTTTGCATTTTTTATTTATTGCGAAACCTTGGTGCCTCTGTAGCCCCCTACTCTTTCCTGTTTGTCGGTAGAGAAGCTGGGAAGAGTTAGCGTGTGTGTTGATGACTTTTAATCTACTCGGCCTCGCGGCTATTTTAGCCTTTAGCTTCTGGGGGTTTAGCTCCCTAGCTATCGTAGCTGCCAGCTCCTGGTCGATCCGAGCCCAGCTCGGGGAGCCTTTAGCTTCTGAGCACTGGGGGTTTAGCCCCCTGGCTATTCTAGCTGCCAGCTCCTGGTCTGGCTATTCTAGCTGACAGCTCCTGGTCGATCCGAGCCCAGCTCGAGGAGCCTTTAGCCTCTGAGCGCTGGGGGTTTAGCCTCCTGGCGATCCTAGCTGCCAGCTCCTGGTCGATCCAAGCCTAGCTCAGGGAGCCTTTAGCTTCTGGGTGCTTAGCCTCTTGGCTGTTTTAGCCTGAATTTTTTGTAAGTAAATACTTGTATTCATTTCTTGAAAAAGAGACATCATTTCATTGACAACACTACTGTGTCATACAAAAATAAAAAATTACATGAGCTACTGAAAATAAATCTTTAGGTGTTCTGCATTCCATGGGTGGGCAAGAACTTTTCCATCTTCTCCCTCCAATTGGTAGGTTCCGGGTCGGATTACTTTTTTCACTTGGTATGGGCCTTCCCAGGTTGGGCCCATAGTTCCTGCTCCATGCTCTCTAGTGCTTATCATGACCTTCCTCAAGACTAGATCACCGGGCCAAAAAGTCATCTGCTTTACTTTATAGTTGTAATACCTGGCCGATTGCTGTTGGTAAGCTGCTGCGCGCACCTGAGCCAGATCCCTTACTTCTTCTATCAGGTCCAAGTTAAGTCTCATTTGCTCTTCGTTCTCTTCTAACTGGAAGTGCTCAATTCTGAAGTTGGGTACTCCTATCTCGACTGGAATAACCTCTTCAGCTCCGAAGGCTAGCGAGAAAGGAGTCTCTCTTGTCCCTGTTCTTGGAGTCGTCTTGTAAGCCCACAGGATTTCAGGGAGCTTCTCTGCCCAAGCCCCTTTGTGCTTGTCTAACCTGGTCTTCAAATTTTGCTTAATTATATTGTTTGCAGTCTCGACCTGGCCGTTGGCTTGGGGGTGGAATGGTGAAGAGAAAGCTGCCTTGATCCCCAAACTTAAGCACATGTCTCTGTAACTTTTGTTGTCGAATTGTCTCCCATTGTCGGTGATGATGGTGTGAGGTATCCTGAAGCGGCAGATGATTGACTTCCAAATGAAGCTTGAAGTTTTAGCTTCAGTGATTGTTGATAAGGGCTCAGCTTCCACCCACTTGGTGAAGTAGTCAATTGCTACTATTGCAAATTTCGCATGGCCGCGTCCCGTCGGGAGAGGCCCAATGAGGTCAACTCCTCATTGAGCAAATGGCCACGGGCTTCTGGAGGTGAGCTGCTCCGGTGGTCTTCTTTGGACTTTTGCGAACCTTTGACAAGGGTCACATCTTTTTACGAACTTCCTCGCGTCTCTTTGCATGGTCGGCCAGTAATAGCCTTGGCGGACTATTTTATGCGCCAACGACCTTCCTCCTGCGTGGTTCCCGCAGACTCCTTCGTGGACTTCCCTCAGGACGTAGTCCGCTTCCTTCTCTCCTAGGCACCTCAGGTAGGGTAGTGAGAAGCCTCTCTTGTACAGAACTCCGCTGATTAGGGTATAATGTGAGGCTTTGTACTTGAGTCTTCGGGCTTCTAGTTTGTCTTCGGGTAGGATGCCATCCGCCAAAAATCTGATCACTGGGTCTCTCCATCCTGGCTTCTCCTCTATTGGGTTCACCTCCTGCGTCTTCCCTGAAATGCTAGGTTGTGATAGTGTCTCGACGGGGATCTTGCGCACCAGCTCTGACTCTGTAGCTGATGCTAGCTTGGCAAGCGAATCGGCATTTGAGTTTTCAGTTCTCGGAATCTGTGTAATGTGGTGCTCTTCAAAATCTTTTAACAGTTCTTTGACTACCTTTAGATAGCTGATCATGCTCACCCCCTTGGCCTGATATTCTGATTTGACTTGTCTCACCACCAGCTGCGAGTCACTGTAGCTGTGCAACCTCTTAGCCCCCAGTGACCGTGCCATCTCGAGTCTTGAGATTAGGGCCTCGTATTCCGCTTCATTGTTTGGCGCCTTAAACCCAAGTCTAAGTGCGTACTCAAGTTTGACATGGTCTGGAGCTGGAGTGGTTAAGATGAATCCTGCTCTGCTTCCATGCTCATTGGATGACCCATCCGTATGCAAGGTCCATAAGGAGGCCGGGTGTGTATTACTTGCTTCGTTGCGGTCGTCTGGGATGATGAATTCTCCTTCTTCCGAGGTGGTGAATTCGGCAATAAAATCAGCCACTGCCTGAGCTTTCATCGCCGTGCGGGACTTGTACAATATCTCGTACTGTCCTAGTTTAATGGACCACTTGATTAGCCTCCCGGATGTCTCTAGTTTCTGCAGCACCTGCCTGAAGGGGTAACTGGTGGGCACCATAATCGAATGCGCCTGAAAGTATGGCTTCAACTTTCTTGAGGACATGACCAAGGCTAGGGCTAACTTCTCTATATTGGGGTACTTGGTCTCTGCTTGCACCATAGCTTTACTAACATAGTAAATCGGTAGCTGGGTCGTTCCTTCTTCTCGTATGAGGGCGGAGCTCACTGCTGTCTCTGACACAGCCAAGTATAGGAGTAACGTCTCTCCACAAACCGACTTGGAGAGTAACGGTGACGTACTCAGGTACTTTTTGAGTTGAGAGAAAGCCTCCTCACATTCCTCAGTCCATACGAAATCTTTAGCTCCTCTAAGGATTTTGAAGAATGGTATGCATTTATCCGTCGCCCTCGAGACAAATCGGTTAAGAGCCGCCACCTTTCCTATGAGCCTCTGAACCTCCTTCACCTTCCGAGGTGACGCTATCTCCATAATCGCCTTTATCTTATCGGGATTGGCTTCGATTCCGCATTGGTGTACCATGAAGCCTAGGAACTTTCCTGAGGCTACTCCGAAGGTGCATTTAGCGAGGTTAAGCATCATTTTATGTTTCCTCAAGACATTGAACATCTCACCCAGGTGGTCCATATGCCTGGTTGCCTTGCCACTTTTCACTAACATGTCGTCTACGTATACCTCCATTGTTTTTCTGATCTGATCAGTGAACATCTTGTTCACTAGCCTCTGGTAAGTGGCTCCAGCGTTCTTGAGCCCAAAAGGCATCACCTTGTAGCAGTATAGCCCGAGATTGGTGATGATGGCATTCTTCTCCTGATCGTCAGGGTGCATTCCAATTTGGTTGTATCCTGAGAAAGCATCGCAAAAGCTGTACAGTTCGCTGCCCGCTGTTGAGTCTACTAGCTGGTCAATTTTGGGCAGTGGGAAGCTGTCCTTGGGGCATGCTTTGTTTAGGTCCGTGAAGTCCACGCACACATGCCAATCTCCATTGCTCTTCTTCACCAACACCACATTAGCCAGCCAGGTGGGGTATGTCACTTCTCTAATGAATCCTGCCTTCAGGAGTTTGTCTACTTCGATCTTGATCACTTCGTATCTTTCAGGGTTAAAGGCTCTTCTCTTTTGCTTCACTGGCCTGAAGCTGGGATCTACGTTCAGCATGTGCACCATCACCTCCGCACTTATCCCTGGCATGTCTTCGTGGGACCAAGCAAAAACATCTGAATTGGCCCTTAAAAAATCTGTGAGCTCCCCTTTCAATTCTGGGGAGAGCATTGTTCCAACTCTCGTGGTCCTCTCTGGGTTATCCGGATCTATCTGGATGCTAGTGAGCTCCTCCACTAGTTCTCCTCTAAACATCCCTTGTTTCCTATCGCCCATCTTTCTTTCATAGAATTCTTCCTCGGCTGTTTGGATCTCCATCGTCAATGAATCTTCAGCTATCACCTTCGAATCCACCTTAGATGCCTGTGAAATGTTCTTTCCATTAGCTTCAGGTGTTGGTGGTGGGGTGATTGCTTCGAGAGGTGGCTCGGAGCATTTCTGCTCAGAGGGTGGTTTTTGTATCCGCAAATCTTCTCCTGGTGTTAGGTTCCGGGACGGCCCAGAACATTTCTGTTCGGGGGTCGATGCTGGCTCGGAGCATTTCTGCTCGGAGGGTCCGGCATCGATTAGGTGGTTGAGTCTTTTGTGACGCGACTCGGGACATTTCTGTCCGGAGGTGGAAAAGATGGGCAGCGTCTCTGCGTGGGCGTCCTTCTCCCTAAGAGCTGTGGCATAGCATTGCCTGGACTCATATTGATCTCCTCACACTAATCCAACACCTCCTCCTTCGGTTGGGAACTTCATCATGAGGTGGTAGGTCGAGGTCGCTGCTCTCAAAGCGTTGAAGGCTGGTCTTCCTAGAATGGCGTTGTATGCTGATGCCGACTTTATCACCAGGAAATTTACTAGGACAGTGGATCTGTCTGGGATTTCCCCGACAGTGAGAGACAGCTCAACGGAACCCTCGGGAAAGACTGTTTCTCCAGCGAACCCCATCAGTGGTGTCCGCACAGGTTTGAGGACTTCTCTTTTCAGCCCCATTGCATTGAAAGCGGGCATGTACAGGATATCAACGGAGCTTCTGTTGTCGATCAGCATCCGATACACCCTGTGGTTGGCAACTTGAGCTGTTATCACTACAACATCGTCGTGTGGGTGTTGTACTCTCGTGGCTTCCTCGTCTGTGAATGTTATAGAAAAGCTCTCTCTTCGGGTCGTTTTTGTCGGTCTGAAGGTGCAATTCACCTCATGATGCATGTCCAGATCCTTGGCGCATCTCGCATACGCCTTGCGTGACCGATTGGACTCACCTCCGACTCCTGGTCCACCCATAATCGTCCTCACACTCCCGAGTATGTTATTCGGGTGTAGCAGAGGTGACGGTGCTTCTCTTCTTCCAACATCCTCCCGCCTTGGGGGAAGTGGAGTATTAGGCCCTGCAGCTTTTGCCAAAAACTCTTTTAGCTGTCCTCTTTGGATGAGGGCTTCGATCTCGTCTTTCAGCTTTGTGTATTCCTCTGTAGTGTGCCCTTAGTCTCTATGGTACCTACAGTACTTGTTCTTATTTCTGAATTTGAACGGGGTCCTCATCGGGAAAGGTTTCTTAAGAATGTTGTTTCCCTCAATTTGCATCAATACTTCCGAGCGAGTCATGTTGAGGGGGGTGAAGCTCTCGAATTTGCCCTTGGGCGGCCGTGGTGCTGGGTTCACCTCCTCGTAGTTCCTCTTATTGCTCCGGGCTGGGGTACTACTCTGACTTTTCCTGACTTCAGATCTCCCGCTTCCTCCGTTCCGGTTCAAGTTTCTCTTGCACTGGATGATTTCTTTCACGGAGATGTGTTTATAGGCTTCGGCCAACATCTCCGAGAACGTTCGCGGTGGGTTTTTAGCTATCGTCCTGATGAAGTCCTCATCACGGACTCCATCCTGCATGGCTTGCATTGCACAATCATCAGTGCAGCCCTCGATTTGTATCATCATATCCGAAAATCTTTGAACTGCCTTCAGAGACTCATTCTCTCCTTGCATAACAGATGACAAGTGAGATGGTGGCTTCTTTACTGGCCTGGCTCCTATGAATTGCGCCATGAAAGCACTCTTCAGCTGGCTGAAAGAGTTGATTGAGCCAGGGTGTAAACCGGTAAACCAAGTCCGAGCTATCCCTCCTAGAGTTAAAGGAAAAGCGCGGCATTTGATGGCATCTTCTGCAGCTTCAAATTCCATCCATACCTTATAGGCTCCAAGGTGCTCCGCCGGATCTCCCTTGCCTTCGTACCTCCCTACATTTGGCATTTTGAAATCCTTGGGGAGCCCAGCTCGGCGTATCCCTATCCCGAATGGTGAGGTTTCTTGTCTTGGTCTGGGCACATAAGCATAGGGATGTGGGTAAGGGATTAAGTATTGATGGTCGCTGCAGAATTTTATTTACGCCTCATCTTCGAGTCTCCTCTACTCTGCTTCAATCCTTTGCGCCTCTTCTGCTTCCAGTCTCCTCCTCTCAATCTCTTGCCTCTGCCTCTCCTCAGCTTCTACTCTTAGTCTTTCTTCAGCTAGGATTTTTTGCCTTTCCTCCGCGCGGATTTTCTGCCTCTCTTCCGCTCGAATGAGCCTTCTCTCTTCCTCTACTTCAGTTCGCCTCCTGCGTTCACCTCAGGATTCTGCTCTCTCTTGCTCCTTTCGTGCTCGCCGTCTAGCGTCAAGGGAAGCCCTTAGGTTGCTGAGGTCTAGGCCATCATTTGGGGAAGAGAAGGCGTCGCTCATGGATCTAGTCCGCAAGCTATTTTGCTCCTCAGCTGGCTGCTGGTGGGCAGGCGATGGGTGGTTCTTCCCAGGGTTCCTCCGAATTTCGCCCAGGGGTGGTCTTGGGTGAGGTCTAGACGGGGTTGGCCTCCCTCGGTCGTGTTGCCGTGAGTCTCTAGCTGTTGTTCCCAGCTCCTCTCCTGGTGCTCCCCCGTCTCCATGAGTCCGCGGGACAACACGGTCTCGTGGAGAGTCTACTGGAGCTGGGCTTATCATTGTTCTTGAAAACGGTTCACGGTTGGTTCGCTGCTGGTTCTAGAGGAGGCCGATGACTTGTTCCATCTGGTTCTCCAAGTCGGATATTCAAGTTCGCTCCGAGCCCGGAGCAATACGTCTCTTACTTCGCCTCCGAGCTGGCGGCAGCAGTTGGGAGGGCAGAGTGCTCGGTTCAGCTGCCGGAATTGATGTCCCTCAGTTCGAGAAAGAGCTGGTTCTCATGGGCTGCTTGCCCCTGGCTTCTCTGTTGGATGGTTCAGCTCCATCCAACGTGGCCTGCTGTTCTGGGTGGGTGTCCGTCATCTCGCTTCAGGTTTTGCTTTGGTTCAACGGGGTTCTGCTTCAGGCAGGTTCTGCTCCTGCCGGGTTGGATTTAGCTCCAGCTAGGTTCAGCCTCAGCTCAGTCCACCTCAGCTTCAGTTAGGTTCAGCTTCGGTTAGGTTCAACTTCAGCTCAGTCCACCTCAGCTTCAGTTAGGTTCAGCTGCAGCCAGATTCAGCCCAGGTGCAAGGGTATATTTTTTTTTTGGCAGATTTCTTTTGTTTCTTTTCTTTTCTGCTTGCTTCTTTTCTCTTTTTTTTTTCTTATTACCGAACAACACCCTAACTTTCAGAAGCACACAACACAAATATCACAGCACAATATATCACCCAAAAAGGGGTTGAAACACCAAGACAAATGAGAAGCCGAATCTATGAAAAGTCTAACCGAGATCTAGAGCAAAACAACTAGGACTCTTAAACAAAGAAACTGAAAAGGCAAGCTCAAGAACTAACAAAACATAATAAAACTAAATACTCTTGAAAAACCCATGGGTTGCAAAGATGCAAGAAAAATGACATAAACGGTGGAACCACTGGGAGGCTAGCAAGACTTAATAAAACTAACCACCCTTGAGAAACCTGTGGGTTGCAAAGATGCAAGAAAAAGGACATAAATGGTGGAAACACCGGTTCACCGAGAAAAAAATGCAATGATTTCAAAAGTGAAAAACAACCGCAAACATAAGAAATAAAAAATGGAAACACAAACGTTCCCACATACGGCGCTAAGATGTTGTGGCGATTTTTCGTCTCGGACCGGGCTTCTCGGGTTCCTGCAAAAACGAAGCAAAACTGGTTAGAGGGGCGCCGGTGTGGTGGCCGGCGTTTCCCCTCCGTTGGTTAAGTCAGTCATATAATCCTTCATCCAAGAGTGTAAATGACTAAAAAATGGCATAGAAAAAAGGGGGGAGGAAAGTTGGAGAAGAGGAGAAGAAAAAATGGAAGAAGAGGGAGCCTTCTTAGAAAAAAGGGAGACCGAAAAATAATAGCATGGAGGAAGAATGAGAGGACTGTCCGGTTTTGGTGAGTTGAGGGATGTAGTCAATAGTGTTTTTAGCTTTTTTTGGTTTGTAATCATAGCAAAAAGGAGCCAAAAATCATCTTTTTATGTCAAAATCAAGGTTTTGGTGGTCTCAAAAATCACAAAAACCAAGGTTGGCCGAATTTTGGGGAAAAGGAAAGAAAAGATGGTGAGGGTGATTGGGGTTGGTGGCTCTTGGGCTGCGTGCGGCTTGCTCTAAAAACTCCCCCCTTTTTGCTTTATTTTTTATCTTATAACCTACACATGGAGGGCTTAGATTAACTCACCAAAAACCCTATATCTTAGATGGGAGACAAGTGTCCCTTTCCAAATTTATGGGCTTTGGATATTTTTGGGCTTATGTGGGCCACCACATTGTTGGGCATTTATTTTACTACCATCAATCATTAGGTATTTGGCCCATTTAATAGGCAAAAATACCCACAACAGAACCAACTCTCACTTCAACTGAATAGTCAGGCCTAGTTCGAGATTGAATTATTCCCTGTGAATCAAAAGAAAAGAAGGAAGCATACCAACATAGTGAAAGTTGTTCAAATCTTTTTGGTCTAAAAGTACCGAGGCAATAGGATCCCATTCCTAATAAGAGTTATGGGCAGGTAGGAACTGGATCTATTTATATAGCCGCTGGATGTGCTGTTATGGAATTCGAAGATCATCCACTCAGGACCACCTTCTTTGAATAGCTGGGATGTTTATCTGAGCTAACCAATATTTAGGAAAATGAGGATTTTAGCCAAGCTTTGCGAAAAATAGAAAAAACTAGGCTGATACCCAATACAACCTCTGTAACTAATGTCCAATGGTTTGAGCTAATAGATCTGGCTTATATATTAATAAGTTTTTTCTTTTTCTTTTTTTGCACCATGACATTTTTATCTTTCATTGTTTTCGCAATTTGTCATATAATATTTATATTCCACACTAGATCTTTTGAACTTTACGAAGAGTGTTACTATATCCTAAAATTCTAATGTTAGTTTTTATATCATGTGCTAAAAAGCATGAGCAGTGCAACTTAATCCCTTTTTTCTTTATATTTCAAGGATAGATTGGGAACATTACACTTATTTTTTCAACCTTACATTCTCTACAACTTTTGTTCTTCTCGCAACTTTAAATATTTATTGTGATTGTAATTTTCTGTCACCTTATTTTTTCATTAAATATCTCTTGAAAATGAATAAAAATTATAACATTGATGTTGTACCTGCCAAAAACACTTCGACACTCAAGTCAATAAAGAAGAGTATGTATTTTGTAATTCAAGTAATTCTTGTGTGTAAGAATAATTCTAGTGTTATGAGTGTTCAAGAAAAATCATCCCCCACCTTTCAGCTTTTCCCTTCTTGCTTATACCCTGGTGTATCTTCTCATGCAAATATGATCTTATAAATGTTCATTGAATGCTTTTGATGATAATTAATTCTCATAATTGCTGAATTAATTGTATTCAGGACATGTATTCAAGATGTCTCAGATAGTTTTGAAGAAAGCATGCGTTCAAAATATGCGTTCAAAATACTTCGAATAGTTCTGAAAGAGACATGTATTCAAGATACCTCGGATAGTTTCGAAGAAGTCACATGTTCAAGATGCCTCAAAAACCTTCTTCACCCCTTTTATGGCTCTGATTTTCGAGCCACCTGGTACACTCAGAACTTCAGAGTAATTATGAATGTCCGAAAACCTTAATCACTCATTCGGAAGGTTTTAGTGTCTTCACTCCTTCGGAAGATTTAGTGTTTTCACTCCCTCAGAATGTTTAGTAACTAACATGTACGTATGTCCGAGGGTACTACGAAAGACACCTGAGATTCACTTTTGAAACACATCCGAGACTACTTTTCATATATAAAATAATATCTACAGTTTAGGTTCATTTTCAGAAAACATTCGAGACTACCTTTCATGTATAAAATAGTATTCACACTTCTAATATTGGTAGATATAGTTTGGACTAACTTTATATATACATGTTGAGATGGATATTATATTGAAGCTAATAATATCCATGCCTTTAGCTCCTCAACCTTACATACTCTGCAACTCTTCCTTTTCTCACAACAGTAAAGACTTCTGACATTTTTTTGGGATGGAAATAAATGTAGTTCAGAGTAATGTTGAGATGAATATTATTGAAACTAATAAAAGCTGAATTGTCATAAACCTTCAGCAAAAACAATAAATCACATACAATATTTGTTGCAAATTTGCAATTACTTTTTATTACCAATTTTGTATCTATTTTCTCGTTTCTACCAAAATTATGAAGGGGAAAAGGCTTCCCCAAACTGTAACAGATTTCATGGACATTTTCAAGTGTTGGACAGAAGAATAAATGGGTTGGAGGATCTCAAGCACTCAAAATCTTTAGTGTTGGGTACTTTGTCCATGTTTAATACTGTATTTTTGTTTCGGAGTTGTATTATAATTGAAATAATGTAATAGGTTTAAATGTTTTAGCAAAGATAGTTTGTTGTAATAGAAACCCATTAGTTGGTGTTTCTTTTTTCGGACGTCAAATCATCTACAGCTATTAGTTGCGACATTAGAGTATTGCTAGTTTTGATATTTTATAATGTCTAATGTATTAATTTTTTTTTATGAATAAAATAAGAAGCATATTTGCCAACAAAATGCCACTATCAACATGATTATATTTTTAGATTTAAAAAATAAATAAAAATAAGTCAAACGAAGATAGTCTATAGTAGTAAGTCTTGCACATCTACATCACGAGATCATGAATTTTAGATATACTCTCTTATTTTTTAGAGTATAAATTATTATAACTGAAATATATATATATATATATATATATATAAGAAGTAAATACAAAAATAAAATATTTTAAGTATCAATTTAGAAAATAAATAACAAAGGTACTTAGATCTATTTAATTTAATTTTTTAAAATATTATAATTGCTCAGTGTTAGCATTTTAACATTTTAAAAATAATTTTATTGAAATTTAATAATTTTATTTGGAAAGAAAATTGTTTGTAAACAAATATCTTGGAAAACTGTTTTATTCCTTTTTAACAATGCCTATGCATAATTTTGCAAATTTAATGAGACAAAAACTCATAATTGGATTAACGTGGCATGAAAATAATAATTGACTATGTCATATTTTTTTATTTGGAAGGCAAAGTGAAAAAAATGTAATTAGTTTAAAATGGTAAAGTTTAATTAACTATTTTAAATGACATAAAAAAAAAAAGAACTATTTTAAATTTTATCATATTTTATATTTTTCTTCTCAATATTTAAGAGGGTCTTGTCCAAAAAATAAAATAAAATTGTGAACCCGACCCGGCCTTTTGGGAGTATCACTTTCTTATACAATGCATCCTTAGCCGCCAGAAAACCCTAGCGTGCATCTTCTTTCTGGTAATTCTCTCTTTCTCTATTTACATATTCCATCTTCTCTCGTTTCATTTTTCTGCTTTACTTTTCAGATCTTTTGTTTTCTATTTGTTTGAGAAAACATAGAAGAAGGTGAAGTAAAGTTTTGATCTTTAACCTGTTTTCCCAGAACGAACTAGTTACTAGATCCCAAATTGTCATATTATTATTATTTTTTAATCGCCTGCGTTTAATTTCTGAGTCCAAATGGGATTTAAATCCGGTGTTCAGTTTCTAATGCTTTTAATATTATGATTTAGATTTGAGTAATGGTGTTGCTTTTGATAGTTTGTTCATTGTTTAATTTGATAATTTTTTTCGTAGGTGGGTATCTCTGAAGTGGTCAGTGAAAAGGCTAAGTTTCAACCATGAGGTATGGAAAATTTATGTCTTCTGGATACTGATGGTGCTTTCTCTACTTGTTGATCAGGGACTATTACGGATGTGGTATTTCAATTTTGGGTTCTATTTTAGGGGTCTTGTTGTGGAGTGCAAATTCGTTTATGTTGTTCAATTCCAACTAGCTTTTGCTTTAGTTTTGATTTTTCTTTTATGTTTGGTCAATTTAGGATATTATGTTGTTTTAGGAAGTATTTTACATACTCAGTTCTCTGGAATGGATAGGTTCTGCTTGTTATATATAGTTAAAGTTGTAAACTAAAATTATGGTTGAGTAAGATCCTAGGCTTTCTTGGCTTTTATTCGTTGTAGGCCTGACCTGTTATGTTAGACGGTTAGGATTAAGGATCAGGTATCTCCCCCATTTGCTTCATCGGCTTCTGTTCGATTGATAGTTATTGATATGTTATTGTTGATACTATCTCGTATGTCTCACTATTTTCTATTCATGTTTTTGCAGTAAGCTTCAGAGCGATGTGCTCAGAGAGGCTATTTCTACTATCACAACTGAGTCAAGGGAAAAGAAGAGGAAATTTACTGAGACTATTGAACTCCAGATTGGACTGAAAAATTATGATCCTCAAAAGGATAAGCGTTTCAGTGGTTCTGTGAAGTTGCCACACATTCCTAGGCCAAAGATGAAAGTTTGCATGCTCGGAGATGCTCAGCATGTTGAGGAGGTAATGTTGATATTCAAGTTTTGTAAAAAATAAGGATATAAAAATTGTATGTCCCTTGATTTCATTTTGAACCTTGGTCCCCTCTTTTCTGTTATCCTAAAACTACTGTATTTTATTCTGTTAAAAAATAAATTTCCCTGGATTGTTTTAATAGAATTTCCACTTAGCTTTCACCTCCTAAAGTTTCATTGATGTAGTTAGTTCATCACATTATTTCAGGCTGAGAAGATAGGTCTGGACTATATGGATGTTGAAGCTTTAAAGAAGCTCAACAAAAATAAGAAGCTAGTGAAGAAACTAGCTAAGAAATACCATGCTTTCTTAGCATCAGAAGCAGTAATCAAACAAATTCCTCGACTTTTGGGCCCTGGTCTCAACAAGGCAGGTGGGTGTATGCTTGGTTTAAATTCTGTTATAAATGTCGGTATAAATTTTAGGAAACGTATTTTATTAGATATTCATCTATTTATTGTTTTTGGCTAGTATTTCTACTTGTTCTTTTTATACGTAACTGGTTTTAATTATTTATTTACTTTTGTTATTGATTGGCTGTTGTCAGAACAAGGCACTGCTGTAAACGATATGAAAATAAGGGTTTTAAACTTGTATCCAATTTTCAATTGTTTTGTCTTGATGAATTCTAAATCTTTGAATACAAGATTTTTTTTTTCATGATTTTAGTTACAATTATAATGTTCTACTTTATATATTTTCTTTAAATGACTTTTTTTCCCTCAAAACATTGGGAGCTTTTCTGATATTTCATTAAGTATAGTATATACTTTTGCATTTCTTGTGCATTAACAAGTTCCTATTTATATTTGCAAATAGGAAAATTCCCCACCCTTGTTACTCATCAAGAGTCCCTGGAGTCTAAAGTTAATGAGACGAAGGCAATGGTGAAGTTCCAATTGAAAAAGGTTCTTTGCATGGGAGTTGCAGTGGGAAATCTTTCCATGGAGGAGAAGCAGATATTTCAGAATGTGCAAATGAGCGTTAATTTCCTTGTTTCACTGCTGAAGAAGAACTGGCAAAATGTAAGTTGAAGTTAGGATATCAGCTTTGTTTAGATTACTAAATATGAAATTAGTTGTTGCACATTTGTTGTTTGCTGTGCTTTGTAGCTTTACTATATAACTGTAACCAGCTGCTCTTTTTTTTTTTTTTTTTTTTTTTTTTTTTNTTTTTTTTTTTTCTGTCATATTTTAAACTTACTTTGTATTCAGCTTATTTTTCTGAAATCGAAGTGTGTTAGTATTGTTCCCTGTCGTATGCAGTAGTTGTGTGCTATATGTTGCATTGTAAATAATTCGAACCTGTTAAAAAAAATACTTTTTTTGGACAAATGCAGAAATTTATTTTGAAAGCTGACTTTTAATAAAGTAGTATTTTGAGAGTTAGAAAAAGTTGTTAATAAAGTTATTCATTAGACCAATCAAAACTGTGTTTGAACTAGCTGCAAAATGATTTAAATTTTGAATGATTATACTCTATTAAGAGACTGTCTAATAATATATAATTTTGTTTTTGTGAAATCAGGTCAGGTGCTTGTACTTGAAGACAACCATGGGGAAGCCACAGCGTGTGTTTTAAGTGTTATGTTTTAATTTTTATATCGTGAACCCAGCTGGGAAGGTTTTGTAGGAAAGCTTTGTTACTCATTGAAAGTGTTTTATTGCGATAGAGCACAAGGTGTCTTGTTGCTTGGCTTTTTTACTGATGGGCTTAATGCTTATTATTGACATTTGTGATAGACTTTTTTCTTAAAAAAATTTCTTTTTCTCTTGTGGAAGAGGAGCAAATTTTCTCTATTCAAGGATGCCAATCTAAATTCTCATCAGAATGATTAGCAAACCAAAATGATCATTAGTTTTGCTGTGTAACAAATAAGAAAGATAAATTATTTTATAGAAAGGGTCTGAATATTCTTTTGTGATTTTTAAAATGTGCGGAATATTCTTTTGTGCTTTTTAAAATGTAAAAGACTGTTTGAAATAAATAAATAATAAATAAATATATTTTTATGATGGTTAAAAATTTAGGCTTGGTTAAAAGTTGAGTTTCTCTGTTAATCTATTAAGTAGTTGGTAAACTATTATCTTAAAATTGTTAAGTTATTAAAAGCTATTAAATTAGAATTTTAGAGGTAAATTATGTTTAACTTTTATATTAGTATTATTTATAATTAAAATCCTATTTTTGCTTGTATAATTTCAAAAAGCTAACCCTGAAACTGAATGAAAGGTTAAGTTTTGGAGATTCTAAAATTCATTTATTTACCATACTTTGTTCTTTTCTAAATTTTTTTTTTTTTTTTTTTTTTTTTTTTTTTTTTTTTTTTTTTTTTTTTTTTTTTTTTTTTTTTTTTTTTTTTNGCACTTGAATCTTTTTCATCCAAGTGAGAGTTATAATGAAATCCTTGATGGATGAAGATTGTAAGCTTTATCCGGAGTATGTTGCATGCAATATAGAATTATAATTACTAAAGTGGTGTTTGATGACGTAGTTGGTTGTTCTTTTTTTTTTTTTATTCTGATTATGTACAATCTAATTAATATTAAAGGACATTTGAAAAAGAAAGTAGTATAAACAACTTAAAAAAAAAAAAAAAAATTGAAAACCAACCACTTGGTCAAATGCCACTATTTATACATGTGGCCAACCTTTTGATAAGACCCAAAATTTCCCCTTCGTTTCACTTGAAGCCTATTATGTGTAAACTGCAATTGAATTTGTTTACAATAGTAAAAAGATACGAGTGGAAATAATAATAATAATAATAATGAAAAAGAAATAGTAAAATATGAGAAAAAAAGAAATAAATAAAAATTAAAAATGAAAGGGAATCCAAGTGGCAGAGGATTAAATGTACAATGGATAACAATTTGGATCATAATACAAAATATAATTCAAAAATTACTATTTAAATTGTTCCGCATAATTCTTTCAAAAAAAAAAAATTGTCCCGCAAAACTTAAAAATTAACAAAATTAAATTAAATTAATATATAAAAATTAAAATAATAATAAATAAGTATATATTTTAATATAAAAATAATATAAATGATAATAATATTTTATTTAAATAGTTCGGACAGCACGATCAACTCGCCCTGTGCAAGTTTCGGTTTCGTGATGGTGGGCTTCCCAGAGACGCCAAAAGCCAATATTGGGTCTAAAGACATTCAAGCCCCTCCCTGATTCTCTTGCTTCGCTTTCTCCGCTGCTATTTTAACAAACCAAACTCCAAACACTTTCATTTCTTTCATCTCTCTCGTCTGATTCACTTCTATTCTGTAAGTCTCTCTCTCCCCCTCTCATACATGTGTGTGTGTGTGTGTGTGTGTGTGTGTGTGTGTGTGTGTGTGTGCATGCATGTATGTGACGGAGTGATGGTTCGAGAACTGTTCTGTGGGGAAAATGAGTGTTTGATGGTTGTGTTTGGTCTCAATCGATGATTTTGAAGTTGTTTTTTGGGCCATGTATGTGTGTGTGTGTGTGTGTGTCTGTGTCTGATAATTTCAAGTGGGGACCATGAATGCTTTTTTCTTCTGATCTCCCTTTGTTTGTCTAGGAAAATGACATATTTGTATTCTAAAGTTAATGGTTTTTCTTGAATTCGAGTTTTCAGGCTTTTTCGAAAAACTTTTCTTTGTTCATAACTCTATTCTCCCTTTGTTTCTTTGAATTATTGTTGCCGAAAGTACTAAAAATTACAGTTTTTGGTTCTTGATATTTCGTTACAATCTTACTAACTTGGTTCTTGCTTCTTTTTCGTTAACATATATCTGCGTTATTTTTAAAGTTTCTCTTCCTCTTGTCTGATCTCTTTCCAAATGAAAGAATATCTTGGACTTAACTGACATGGATGTGCTTAGTTGTGTGTAGGAAGCTATATAGTTGGGATTTCTTTTCGGTCGGTTTTTGAGTTGCGAAACGAAACTAATTTTGGTAAATTTGATTTGTGAAAATGGTTAGTTTCAAGTTTTTGTTGCATTTCATGTTATCATAATGTTTTCTTATTTGGGGGTTTGGTAAATATATGGAGTTTCTAATGAAATTTGATTTGAAATGCTCAAACAAGTTTAAGTAGGTTTAGGTGTTTTTAACACAAGACAAGATTACTAGTAAATAGATGGCCTTTGACCCTCTCATGGTAAAGGACCTTGGGGTTTGTGAAATCATTACAGTTGTTTATGCACATATAGGCATATAGGATAAAGGGTTACCATTTCAATCAAATTAGTTCAGAAAATGGAGCCTCGAGTGAAGAGCAGATAGCCAAGAGCTTGTTTCTTCTCATAGTGCTCCAGACATCAATGGCCTTCTTGTTACTTATAATGGATAGATCTTTTCCATTTTGTGTAATTTTCTAGAGGCATACACTATCATTGGTTTGCATTGGTAACCTTTTTGTATTGGCTATTGAGGAGCATGTTTGCGGTTAGTTTGGGATTGAGAGTGCCTCTTTTTGCCTATCCTTGTTGCCTTTGGGTGTAAAGTCATATAACTAGTTGGAGAGAATGGGTGCTTTTTGAACTCTTTTACTTTTGGTTGTGGGACAGCCTGCTTGGGTTGATTGGTCTGGTAGTTGGTTTGCTGGAGTATTTTCTGTTAATCTGGTTATGAAGATATTTTGTTTTTTGATGCTGTTCTCCCACTTGTTGAAGCCTTGGGTATTGACTTGGCTGTTAAAGGGGTGGGTCTGTTTTTATCTCGTCGTAGTTTCAGTCTTAACTAGAAGGGCTAAGTAAAGAAAGAAAAATAAAATAGACTTTGCTATAAAAGAGAAAGATGTTGATATTTGTGTCTAGTAATTTGCATAATTAAACTAGTGAAAAGGGTTGTACTAGTATCCTTCTAAATTTTTCTGCCTCTTTAATGCCTTCTTTTGACGTTCTAATGTCTGACCGACTTTATTTGTGTCATTCCAATAATTCAGTTTCTACTTCTTGCCTCCACTGATCAGGTTATTAAATTTATTGAAATTTGTTTTATGAATTCAGAGGCAAACATGTCAACCATGTCGAGTGTAAGCTGTCCCTCCCATTGTACATTCAGATTTGCACCCCATA
Organism: Ochetophila trinervis; assembly: GCA_003254975.1. NCBI lineage: Eukaryota > Viridiplantae > Streptophyta > Magnoliopsida > Rosales > Rhamnaceae > Ochetophila > Ochetophila trinervis. Next base: position 102,047 of record QANX01001322.1, read on the forward strand.
ACCAAACCACCAGTGATTTTGTTAAATGCCGTTCCTCTATTGCATCCGTAAGAAATATCTCCAAGACTTTTGGGCTGAAATCATCCCCCACGTTTAGAGCATCAATGGCAGTGTACAAGGTTAAACTCATAGATAAAAAAGGCGAGGAGAAAATATTCGATGCTCCGGATGATGCATACATCCTAGATTCAGCCGAGACCGAAGGAATTGAGTTGCCCTATTCTTGCAGGGCTGGGGCTTGCTCCACTTGTGCAGGGAAGATGGTAAGTGGTTCTGTGGATCAATCGGATGGTTCATACCTTGATGAGAAGCAAATGAAGGAGGGTTGTGTGCTGACATGTGTTTCATACCCAACTTCAGATTGTGTGATTCATACTCATCAGGAAGATGAACTTTACTGAATGCATTTGTGGTTTGGAAAAATGAGTAGTGGGGATTTGATTTGTATGTCTTGGACCTTAGGTCTTTTCTTTTATTATTGTCCTAGGAATGGTTGTTTATTAAAAGCCATCTGTGGTTAATTGTTGAATTTGCAATCGTTGGCACTAGGAAGAGACAGAATCCTGCTAAGACAGACCAAGAATAATCTTGGTTAAAGATAAATTTTCTTGCTGAATTTCCTTTCACTTGTGATGCCAAATTGGAAAATGAGAAAATCATAACAGCTTGCTGTTGCTAATGGACCTAATTGTTCTATATGGTTTTTTCAAAAAATGTACAGGTTGGGGGCTTGGCTTTGAAAACATGCGCTTTTGCTGTGAGTTTTCCTATAATTTTTTTTTAAAAATAAATAAAAATAAAAATGAAAAAGGATAAGGAGGGTCATAACGGGTGAAAACCATTAATATAGGGTATTTTTGAAAATTTATATGAAACAACTTTTTATGCAATTTTGGATACGTTGGCTACCTCGAACCTGTCTGCTATTTCTTTTGATGTGAATTTTTTGGGTACACTCAGTTTTTGTAGGCTGCATATTTGGTTTATGTTAAGCCCATTATATACTCTTTGATTAAATATATTTTAGTATTTTTTATCATTCAATTTGTTCAATTTGAATATCTAGAATTAATTTAAACACTTCAATATTTTTAATTTTACAAATAATTACAATCTTGTCTAATTGGATTAATTTTAATAGATTCTGTCATACGTGAATCATGTAATATGCATGTGACTTTTTAAAATCTAATTTATTATTTTTTGTCTATTTATTAAAATTGAAAAAAAAAATACTAACTAATGTTTTGTGATTTGCTGATAAACAATGAGTTGACAGTTGAAAATTTAGATTAATAGTTCTTCAAAATATATGATTTGCTAATCAATAATTATTATAAAAAATTGATAGTCTAACTTTTAAGGGATTAGATGTGCAGCAAGTGATAGAATATGTTAAAACTAATCTAATTGGACTAGATTGTATTTTTTTCAAAATTAAAAAAATTAAAGTGTTTAATTAATTCTAAAAGTTTTAATTTATTTTAATTTTAACAAATTGAATAATAGATTGTACTATAAAGTATTTAATTTATTATTTTTATTACAAACTAAGAGAATCGTGTACATTTAATAATTTTAACACCGGATCAAACCTACGAGTACATTACATTATATACTTGTTCGTGTCCTTCATTTTTTTATTTGAATTTGACATGGTCTTTAAAAAAAATATAATTATAAATGATTTCTTTACATGTGCTGCACGTGATAGAATCTGTTAAAACTAATCTAATTGGACTATATTGTATTATTTGCAAAATTAAAAATATTAAAATATTTAATTAATTCTAAAAATTTTAATTTTAACAAATTGAATAATAGATTGTACTATGCATTTATTATTTTTTTATTACAAACTAAGAGAATTGTGTACATTCAATACTTTTAACACCGGATCAAACTTACGAGTACATTCCATTATATACTTGTTCGTGTCCTTCATTTTTTTATTTGAATTTGAAATGGTCTTTAAAAAAAATATAATTTTAATTGATTTTTTTATTATATATATATATATATATATTATTTTTAAGATGAAAAAAGATAATATTGAATATAATCTTATTATATATTTATAGTGATTCCTTTGATGCTTAAAAGGAAAAATATTTATATTAATATATATAATTATTTAGTTATTTTTTTATAATTAACTTTTAACATTTTTTTTAGGAAAAGGATAAGATTCATACTTTATTGTATGGAAATACTAAAAATAGAAAATTTTATGAAAATATAACATTGATGTATTGTTTTAGATTTTATTTTTTTATTAGTTATGTTAAATATTCAATGTTTGTATATTTGTAGTATTTTGAATATTTTTAAATCAACAACTGTAATGCATGTTTTTTTTTTAGCAATGATAGAAATTTGATACGTGTTTAATATGCAATATTTTAAATTGATAATTATTATTTATATAGAATTTTAGTAGGTGTATTTTTTTAGAAATGCTTAATTTATCATTTAAATATGTATCAATTTAAATAATAATAATAAATAAATAAACATGTGTAAGCTTAGTAGACACAAACACAATAGCATACAAAAACAATTCAATATGAAACTTAACCGGTCAAATTTAAATTAAAAAAATTAACACAAATATAATATGAGACGATACAAATACATTTAACATATCACAACATGTTGCGGGTCTCAAAAGACAACTCGATATTAGAGTATCAAATTTTCTAATAGTATGCCAAATGATGAAAATATTAGTATCAACGGAAATATTGAAGGTTAAAAATACAGAAATATCTATGGAAATATTGACAGAATATCGATATTGATAAAAATTTAAAAGAAATGACAAAAATTTATAAGAAAGTATGGAAATTTTTAATAAAATTTTATGATATGCTTATTTATTAGATACTTTATTAACTTAACTATAAAAGTGGAAATAACATTGAATGAAAATCATATTTTAAATAATTAAGAGACCTATAACATTAGTTGATAGTAACAAAAATATTATTATTAAGTGGTGAATTATTTATTTATTAACATAATAATACAAACACATAATTACTTAAATATTTCTAATACCACATACAATTTGTAGTGGTTAAAATTTTTATTCTCGTATTGAGAAAAATATTGAACAAAAAACACATCTCCTTGATAGTTTTACATGTAATTATTAATATGCCAACTATATTGATATAATATTATATGTGATTGTTCATATTGCTATTGTCATGTCCTATACCAAAAGCCTATGTTTTTCTTCTACACAATACCTCCCAAATGTCAAAACTCACTCATGTTATATTACAAGTCTACTATTATGTAACAATTTAAAAATAGTGATGAAACAATTGAAAAATAAATAAAAATAAGATAAAATAATGATTACAATTTGATAACAAAAAAAAAAATTGTAATTTAAAAAATATATATTCATGTTGTACCTATATGTAATATTTGAAATCATATCATTTTAAAATTTTATAATAATTAAAAAATATTTTAAATTATAAATTTTAACCATAATAATTTTAATTTTTTTTAAAAAAATTAATGAGTAGAAATTTCTATGGATATTTAAAATTTTTTTAATTGATATTTTAGAAATTTTTATAAAAATTATGAAAATTTTGACTAAAAGAATTAATATAAAAAATTTAACAAAAATATCTTGAAAATATAAAATATTTAGATAGAAATTATAAAAATTATATCCGTAAGTTTTTTAAAAGTCAAATATCTTTTTTTTAACATAAAAAAAATTCTTAATTTTTTTATTTATAGAAATTATGAATTTTTTCATCTTATGAGATTTAAATGATAATATTGTGGGACATTTTCATTAATATTGATTTGATCTGTAAACAGAAAAGGACAAAAGATATAATTACCAAAAAAAAACAAAAAGATCATACATTCTTTTGGATCATATATATATATATATATATTAAAAAAAAAGTCTTTTGGATCATATTAATCTGTCACATTTTTATAAGCTATGCTGAACAATGGGAAAAAAAAAAAACTAAAATATGACTTCTATATTTTAAAATTGGCAATTTGTTTTACACACAAATCATATGGTATAATACCGTATAAAACAAACCATGAGCAAAATGGTTTAATTGATATTTAAATATAAATGTATTTTGATTCAATGTTATAACTGTAGAAATAAATTGAACATTAATCAAATATTTAAAATATATATATTACAAATTAATAAATAAATTAAAATACATGAAAAATAATACAGAACCTGTATATGAATTTTTTGATTATACTCCGAAATCTGTGTAATACCACAGCTTATTTAAGAACAATTTTGTCTTCACATGTGCGAATGGTTCGTTGACGATCGTCTCCCATGATACAACGGATACATCAAATATTTGGTTTTAGCACCACCAAATATTTAACTTCGAACTTGAAAAATACCTAAACTTTATCACGACTTTTCTTAAAATCTAGAACATGTTTAGAATGTTTTTCCTATTTCTTGTATATTCCCCTAACCTCAAGACTATATACATATATATATAGTAAACTAAAATGAAACTGAAAAAACAAAAGAATTAAAATAAATAAAATCTATTTAATATATTCATTAAAAGTTTGTAACAGTAACTGTTACAAACCCAACAATCCCCCACATGAATAAATTAAACTAGTCTCATTCTATTCACAGGTGATAAGGCTTTACAGTTGGAGTCTGCATAGGATAGGTAGATGTTACTCTTTGAACCTTCCCTTTTGAAAATGTATTTACCATACTGATTAAATGTTAGACACGATGTCCTTGAACCATTATATCATTTATGTAAATGATAATACACCTTACACAGGACCCCTTCTTGATATTTTTCAGTTCTCACTATTATGTTCGTTTTGGCCATGGACATCGTCCTGGTTCTGCAAGAGTTTAAAGAATTGCGCCCACCAAAATTCTCCTTGAAGCGGCCCCTCTTCACTCTCACATAGGTGATTCTTCTGTTCCCATATAATCCTTATAGATTACCAAACTTCTGAGAATCATTAAAAGCATAGCTTAACTTTATATCTATCAATGTTCTATCATAGAAATGGGTAAGGGTAAAAAACCCTCACAGTAATCCATACTAGTCTTTACAATTGCGTTGTCCCATTGAACCTAGATCTTGGGATCTCCAGTCACATAGGTCGGGTTTCTATCATATCGACTTTTCTTTCACGGGCTTCAATCACATTCCCCTCGATTACTTCTCAACTAGTTTTCTGTTTAACCCCTTGGTTAGCGAATCCGCAATATTTTCTTTCGACATTACATAGTCTATAAAAATCACTCCAGTTGAGATTAACTGTCTAATGGAATTGTGTCTTCGACGTATGTGTCTTCGACGTATATGTCTAGACTTTCCATTATACATGATATTCTGTGCCCTGCCAATTGCAGATTGACTATTACAATGTAAGCTAATTGCAAGCACATGTTTCGACCATTGTGGAATGTCCTCTAAGAACTGACGTAACCATTCAGTCTCTTATCCACATTTGTCCAAAGCTATGACCTCAGATTCCATAGTGGAACGAGCTATAACTGTTTGTTTGGATGACTTCCATGTTACAGCTGCACCAGCCAATGTAAATACATATCCACTAGTGGACTTTGAATTCTTTATATCAGAAATCAAACTAGCATCACTATATCCTTCTAATACAGCTGGATATCTTGTGTAGTGCAATCCGTAATCACGAGTATATCGTAAGTACCTCAGTACTCGCACTATCTCTTTCCAATGATCTTGGTTTGGATTACTCGTGTATCTACTTAGTCTACTTATTGAGTAGGCTATATCCGGTCTAGTGCAACTCATCAGGTACATTAGACTACCAATCACCCTAGAATATTTCACTTGGAAAACACCCTTTACTTTATTATTGGAAAGATGTAAATTCATATCTATGGGTGTTCTGGCTATACCAGTATCCTCATTACTGAATTTATCCAGTATTTTATCTATATAATATGACTGACTATGAATGATTCCATTTGTAGACCTGGAAATTTTAATTCCCAGTATCACATCTACAAGCCCCATGTCTTTCATATCAAACTTTGTATTTAACAAAGCTTTGGTAGTTTGGATCATATTATCGCGTAACTACCCACGATAAGTATGTCATCTACATATAGACATAAAATGACATATCCATCGTCTGTATATTTTATATAGATACATTTATCACATTCATTTATTTTGTACCCATTTTCCAACATGGCAGAATCAAATTTCTGATGCCATTGTTTTGGAGCTTGTTTTAGACCATACAGAGATTTCACTAGTCTACAGACTTTCCTCTCTTGTCCTGGAGTAGAAAAACCCTCAGGTCGCTCCATATAGATCTCCTCATCAAGATCCCCATTTAGAAATGCCAGTTTTACATCCATCTGATGTATCTCTAAATTCCGTAAGGCTGCTATGGCAATCACCATCCTTATGGAATTTATTCTCGTCACTGGTGAATATGTATCAAAATAATCAAGGCCTTACTTTTGCTTGTAACCCTTTATTACTAGCCTTGCCTTGTATTTATCAATAGTTCCATCTGCTTTCATCTTCCTCTTAAAAATCCACTTGTAATCCAAAGGTGTACAACCAGGAGGTAGATCCATTAACTTCCAAGTATGATTTTGCAAAATGAAATATATTTCACTTTTGATTGCCTATTTCCATAAAATACATTCAAGAGAGTTTATAGCTTCCTGAAAGCTTTGAGGTTCGCTCTCGAGCATGTAAGTAAGAAAATCTAGAACAAAAGTTTTTTCTGTTCTTATTCTCTTACTACGTCTAACTTTAACCTCATCATCTTGTCCATGATCACTATCTGGACTATCATCATAGACATCTTCAAATGTTTGTTTTGACGAACTCGGTCCTTTATTAGATTTGTATGGAAAATTATGCTCAAAAAATGTAGCATTTCTCGATTCTATTATTGTATTTCTGTGTATATTTGAAATCTCAGATTTGTACACAAGAAATCGATATGTATTACTATTTTGTGCATAACCAATAAAAATGCAATCAACTGTTTTTGGACCTATCTTTACTTTCTTTGGAATTGGTACAACTACTTTGGCTAGACACCCCCACATTCGTAAATAATTGTAGGAAGGTTGTCTTCCATGCCAAAGCTCATAAGATATTTTCACCTCTTTCTTCTAGAGCACTTTATTTAAAAGGTAATTTGCTGATAAAATAGCTTTCCCCTACAAGTTCTGAGGTAACCCAGAACTTAACAGCATTGCATTCATCATTTCCTTGGGGGTTCGATTTTTCCGTTCAGCCATACCATTGGACTATGGTGAATACGATGGAGTAACTTCATGTCTAATCCCATTTTAAGCACAAAATTCACCAAAAAGATTTACATATTCGCCACCGCGATCACTCCTTATTACTTTAATTTTCTTATTAAGTTGATTCTCAACTTCAGCCTTATAGAGTATAAATTTCTCTAAGGCTTCATCTTTTCCGTTTAGCAAATAGACATAGCAATATTTCGTGCTATCATCAACAAAGGTAATAAAATATTTATTGCCTCCTCTTGTTGGTACAAATTTCAGATAACATATGTCACTATGGATCATATCTAAAAGTTCGGTATTCCTTTCAATAGTGTGATATGATAACCTCGTCATCTTTGCCTCAACGCAAGTTTCACACTTACATTAAGTTTGAAAAGTCCATTGGCTACATAGCCCTTTCCCACAAACATATTATATTTTGACAATATAACATTATCAGACTCAAACACCATGCGAAATCCATGCTTGCTTAGAAGCGATCCAGATACCAGATTTTTCTGTATATCTGGTACATACAGCACGTTGTTCAGAGTCAGGTCCTTTCCGGAGGTCATCTTTAGAATCACCTTCGCTTCACCTTATATTTCAGACGTTGCAGAATTTCCCATGAATAACTTCTCCCCACTTCAGTTGGTTCGAAGGAAGTGAACAACCCTCTATATGAGCATATGTGGCGAGTTGCACCAGTGTCAATCCACCACTCTTTTGGGTTTGACCAAACAAGATTCACTTCAGAAACTACAGCACTTAAATCGATATCATCGACTTCTCTGGTGAGTTTCTTCACCACATGTGCCATTTTATTTTTCTGTTTGGGCAGTCTGCAATCTGCCGATTTGTGACATATCCTGTCACAATTGAAATACCCCTCCCTTGGGACCTAGCTTGGAATTCTTTCCAGCAAATTTTTTGGTCTTGGAGCTTTGACCATGCTCTACCACATTAGCTTTAACGAAAGCCTACGATGATGATCTCTTCTCTGATCGTCTATTGTCTTCCTCAATGCGAAGTCTAACAATCAGATAATCCATGCTCATCTCTTTTCGCTTATGCTTAAGGTAGTTCTTGAAGTCTTTCCACCTGAAGGCAGTTTCTCAATAACGCATGCCACTTGAAAAGCTTCACTAATCACCATCCCCTCAGAATGGATTTCTTGTATGATTACCTGCAGCTGTTGGACTTGACTGATCACAGTCTTGGTATCAACCATATGATAATCCAATAAATGACCCACTACAAACTTCTTGGATCCAGCATCCTCAATTTTGTATTTCTTATCCAAAGATTCCCACAGCTCATTCGTTGTCCTCTTGCTATTGTATACACTATACAGAGCATCAGATAGGACATTCAGAATATAATTCTGATTCAGGTAGTTGGAACTTTTCCAGGCATCCACAGCCATAAAAGTACTCACATCGCTAGTCTCATTGCTCTTTGGTGTCTCTTCAGTCAAGAACCTAGCCAGGTTCAATGTGGTCATATAGAATAACATCTTTTGTTGCATCTTTTAAAATCCTTTCCATTAAATTTCTCCGGTTTCTCCGCATGATTCACGGGTACAGAAACTGATGCCATCAAAGTTGGCACTTTTGCAACAAGAATGGTATTCACGTTGTCTGAGTAAACATTAACATTTGTTGCCATTTTCTATATACGAAGGAAATACAAATTCATTAGTTTTTGAACAAAATTGTTCCAACATACTAATTACACAAATTTCACCAAGAAAATTGCACAAATTTGAGGTTTAAAACTCAATTTAAAATTCCCACTGATTTACTGTATACACCCACAAATTGTTATATACACCCACATAATTTCTGTATACAAACACGGATTTTCTGTATACACCGTCAATGCCGATCAAAGGTCAACACCGGTCAACATTAGTCAACAGTCAAACGTTGGTCAACGGGCAACAGTTGGTTGGTCAACAGTCAACGATCCACGTGGCAAGTGCCACGTCATCAACATGTCAGCATAAAATTTCCACGTGGCTAACCAAGTGGCTATCCATGTGTCATGGGCCAGCCCTACGGACGGGCTGTGCCTCAGCCCACTATTGAGCCCAACTGAACTAGGCACAAACCTAGCCCAGCCCACACTCAAGCCAAGCCTAGCCAGGATCAAGTCCAGTCCAGACCAAGTCCAAGCCATGCTAGGCCTACTGGCTCAGCCCAGATGCCTAAAGCATCAAAACGACGTCGTTTTGGGTCTTCTTCTTCACCCGTTTTCCTGCAACCGGGTCGGGTCATGGGTCTCGCGACCCGTTTCATGACCCGGCTGTATCTCTTTCGTCTGACCTCCGTTTTCGATGCCGTTTATCATGTTTTCTTCGTCTCATCGCCCACGTTCGGTTTAGGAAGTCAATTTAAATTAAAATTGACCATAAAAAATAAATCCACAAAGAATAGCTTCGGCAGTATATTAAAACATAACAAAAATCATAAACCAGTATATATATATATAAATAAATAAGATTCCACTATGGATTGTTCTTAAGATTGTAGAAATAAATTGAACATTAATCAAATATTTATAAATATATATATATTTCAAATTAACAAATAAATTTAAATACATGAAAAATAATACAGAACCTGTATACGAATTTTTTGATAATACTCCGAGGTCTGTGTAATACCACAACTTCCTTAAGAATGATTTTGTCCTCACAGGTGTGAATAGTTCGTTGACGATCGTCTCCCAGGATACAATGGATACTCCAAATCTTTGGTTTTAGCACCACCAAAGATTTAACTTCGAATTTAGAAAATACCTAAACTTTATCATGACTTTTCTTAAAACCCAGAACACGTTCAGAATGTTTTTTCTATTTCTTGTATATTCCCCTCAAGACTATAGACATATATATATATAGTAAACTAAAATGAAACTGAAAAAACAAAAGAATTAAAACAAATAAAACCTATTTAATATATTCATTAAAAGTTTGTGACAGTACCCAACAATAACTACTGATAAACATTTTCAAATTCTAAATTCGATAAATTTTTTTTCTCATTTTTAGTTTAAAATATATTATAATCTCTAATAAAAAAAGTATATTTAAGTATCAAATTCTATATCAATACCTTCACAATCATGCCTTAGTTAATCTTGATCTTCAATAATAAAATTAAGTCCTAATACATCTAATGGGATGGATATAGTAAAAGCATCCTCATCAAAAGTCTCTAACTCGTGAAAACCTCTTGGAGGTGCTTTAAGTACAACAAACCAGCTAGATGTATCACTTTTCCTATAATAACAAACTTGTTTTGGTTGTGATGCAAATATATATATATATATATATATATATCTGTTTTTCAAATTGGTGCTGTCTTTTGATAGAGACTAACCAATATAAATCCATCTCCAGTTTTGATTACATTATCTATTTTTGCTCAATTACAATTAAATATGAGAACTTGAAACAAGTATTGATATATAATATGAGAGTATTGAATAATTTATTAGAAGTGTTATAAACTAATTAAAGTTAACAAGAATACATAAGAACATAATATAAAATAGAAGATAAAGAGAATAGAAAAAGTGGAGAGATATATTCTCATTTCATTAGACTTATCTTTCATTCATCTTAAAGTCTCTATTTATAAGCTTGATAAATGACCAATCAATATTCAATAGTAGTTACATATGTTGTAAGAGTTACTAGTTTGTACATTAATGAAAATTAATATGGGAGTTTCATGTTTTAATGATGGATGTTCGAAATATTCATAATATTCCCTTTGAATGTCCATCACATATAAAATATGCCTCATCAAAACTTTGCTAGAAAACTCCAATGGAACAAAATCATAGTAAAGAAAAAAGAGTATAGTACTCATGTATATAATAATGTATAGTTGATCTGCTTTGTTTAGACCTTCTAAAAAACCAAGTGGAACATAACCTTAACGAAAGAAAATGAGTAAAATTAATGTACTTCTCCCGCTAATTGTGGCACTTCTAGTGCATACAAATGTTTAATTGCTTTGTTAACCTTATCAGAAAAATCATGTGGGACAAAACTTTGACGAATAAAAAAGAGTACAATCTTTTTGATATCTGATATCTTTTGATGCTAAATTGCCTTTTTAAAACATTATAAAAAAAGCTTTATGAGAAAAAAACTTTGTTAAAGGAAAAAAAGTACAATCTATTCAAATATTATACTGATGTAGTATTTACTGGTTTTTATCCATGATAAACTGCTTACTATATTGCCTCGTTAAAATTTTACTAGAAAAACCTAATTTGAAAAAATTTTAGTGAAAAAAAATACATATTTATATTATTTGTTGCATATGCTCCCTCTTTAGCATAAATAGAATTACCATATACAATATTTAAGTCAACACATTTCAATTGCTTAGTAAATAAACAAATAATATAATCCTTTTGCAATTATCTTAATAAAGTATTGTCAGAAATTTATATATTAAATTTTCCTCGCAGAAAACAGTCTATTATTCCAAAAAAAAATCTAATACATTTTATGTCTGCTTTTAACCTCATTTATAGTTGTCTCCAAAGACTTTTTTCATGTATGAAATGTTTACACGTCATAAAAATTTTCACTAATAAATATAAGTAGCAAATAAAACAATATAATAGATTTCTTCAAACTATATATATATATATATATATATATAAAACCAAAAACATAATCCTTATAAATTAACCAAATGGGTCATGTAAGCCCATTAAAATATACTGATCTCAATTCTATATACTCATGTATTATAAATCGGTCAAAACAATATAATATATATAACTTTATGAATATGAATGACAATCAATATGTATAAAACTCTCGTATTGATTCTCATTTAGTTATAGATGTATAACTCTTGTAATTTTATATATTTTATTGAATTTAAAATATTATTGAGCATTTATGTTGTAGTAACCTATGCCATATATGAGCCTATATATAGTGGTTTTGTGACAAAGGAAAGATATACACATAATAATATGAGATTTTCCCTCTCTTTCTCTATTTCCTTTGTGTTCTATAGTTTATGTACTTTGTGATTTTAGTTTTTGTTTATAACTCATCAAGTGAGTCTATTAATTTGATTTTTGGTTTAGATCCACCCAAAAATATGTTTCCAGTGCTAAGAAGCCTGCTAAAAATGATCTAGCAATGACAGAGGAAGTAACTCTAATAGGGAGGATTCTTCCATTTGGTGGGTGTAGGATTTTTTTGTGAATATAAATTATTTTTTATTTGTTTTAAGATAAATATATTTATTTAGATTTTATATGTAGTAGAGTTTCAGTGAAAATTTACAATTTTCAGTAGAAAATTATCTCTGTCATAAATAATTCGATGTTTTATCGTATCGTTGTTTGGAGCGATATATATTTCCACAAAAAAGTGCAAACTTTGTCTATAAAAACACGTTGATTTCTATGTTTTAGAAACATACAAAAACAAAAAGAAAATAAACAGAGTATTATTCATACATACAATTGCATCAAGAAAAGAGAGTTTTCACATAAAATTGTTTGCTGTTTCTGAAAAATTTAGAGTGCTGCTATTTTTAGAAAGTAGTTGTTGTAGTCTGAGAGACATTCGTCGCATTTAAAGAATTGTTTAGCACCTGTACAGGGTGAAGGTGGAAATTGTTTTAAAGCCAGAGTATTCAATTTTTGTCTCCCATCAAAACTGATTTTTTTTTTCCAATCTCTTTGTTAGTGTGTTGTTCTTTATTTAATTTGCTGTATTTTTGTTGCACAATAAAATTACAATCAATTAGTTTTACAATCTTAAGACAATTTTCTCGCTTTCAATTTTGTTGATATTTCTATTGTGTTTTGATGCACCGATAACTTACATTTCTTTAAATCTCATAATTTGTGTTTCTGTAATTTTTTTTTTTACTTTTTGGAATTATAAGAGCATTTCAAATGACTATTTCTATTTCTAAAATATTTCTGCCATGTAAGAAAAATAGACCGAGTAATATAAAAAGTCACTCCAATGGTTCTTTTTAGAAAGCCTGTTAAGTTGATGTAGCAAAAAAAAAAAAAATAGAAGCTGTTTAAAAGATTGTCAATCACTAGATGCTCTGATAGATAGTCTGAGTCATCAATTTATTTATTTGTATTAATTTATGTTAAAATAAAACTAATCTGGCACAGTAATCTTTTTAGTTTGCCGTGTTTTTGACATCTTATTTTCTTAGCTACAAATCTACTGTCTTCCCAATAAGAGCTGTTTTCCGACCTTGCAATATCAAGTTAAGAGCTCTTCTCTCCCACATCTGACCCATCGTATGATACAACATCACCATTTAAATTATCATCTTCACTATCATAATCGATTGCGATCACATGATTGACAATTTTATATCCATTAACATTCGCAATTGCATCAGTAATTGGATAATTAAGATCGAAATCCAACTTTGCCTTCCCTTTCTTGAGAAATTCACTCTTCAATGAAACACCATCTTCTTCAGTAAGTTCCAAACTGGAATAAACCACTTCTCCTTTCTCTTTCCCTTGAATTCCCACTTCTATTATTCCATTACTTTCTTGGGAAACTGGTTCTTCCATAGACCCCATTCGCCCAACCCTCATTTTGTCCTCTTTTGAACCAAACACTAGTCTTTCACTACTAGAGTCAAGCATCTTTGCTTCTTTGGTCAACATCCCTTCGTGGAGAAGAAAGGATAAAAGTTTTTGAGTCGAGTAGGCACAATACAAAGTTAGGTCGTGGGGAAGAAATTGAGGGCTTCATCTAGCAATTTGACATTATACTCTAAACATAAACCGAAAGTAACTTTTAAAATTTATTTTTTACAAATAAATATTATGCCACATCAGCATTAATATTTGCTATTTAATATGTCTGATAAACTCCAATTCATAAAATTATTAAAAATGCTCTAAAATTATGCCTTTAATTGTGATTGACTTTGATTCTTATTTTATAGTCAAAGTTGTACATGGTTACATATTATATATATATACTTGCTGTCACAATATATATTAAATATATATGTTACTATTAATTTATTTTCTGAGTACTTTATTTTGGTATATATTATATATTTGTGCATAATATATTGTACTTTTGTAACTGATATGTAACTTTATTAACATACAAATGGCTAATACAAGTTAAAGTGCTAACCATGTTCATGTGAATCATGATGAAAAATCTAAAAGGTTTAATGGTTCTGATTTTAAAAGATGGCAACAAAAGATATTCTTTTTATCTCATTACTCTAAATTTGGCTAAGTTTTTGAATGAGAAGACTCTTGTACTTAAAAAAAATGAAACAGACAGTACAACTATAGCAGTTGTAGATGCATAGAAACATAGTGATTTTTTATGCGAGAACTACATCCTCAGTGGTTCGGACAATATACTATAAAATGTATATAGTCTAATGAAGACTTCCAAAGAACTTTGGGAGTCATTGGATAAGAAATATAAAACTTAAGATGCTGGCATGAATAAATTTGTGGTTTGAATGTTTCTTGATTTTAAAATGGCGGATTCTAAAGCTATAATGAACCAAGTGTAAGAAATCCAATTAATTCTTCATGAGATACATGCCGAAAAGATGGCTTTGAGTGAATCTTTTCAAGTTGCGGCTATAATAGAAAAGTAACCGCCTTATTGGAAAGATTTCAAGAATTATTTGAAGCATAAACATAAGGAAATGAGTATTGAAGATCTGATTGTTCGTCTTAGAATTGAAGAAGACAATTGAAGCTCTGAAAAGAAAACAAAACCTCATTATCTCAAGGCCAAAGCCAATGTAATTGAAAGTAAACAAAGAAAATAAAGTTTTATGGTTAGAATCATAATCAAGGGTATGCAAAGAAATTCAAAGAGAAATGCTTTGTGTGCAACAAGCTAGGTCATCGTGCAAATGAATGTAGAAACCGGAAAGCACAAAATGATTATAAGAGGAATAAATCTCAAGCACATATGACAAAAGAAGAAAAGCTATATTTCGATGTTGAAGAGATAAACCTTGCTGCCATGATTTCTGAAGTGAATTTGGTGTGTAATAACAAAAAGTGGTGCATAGACACATGTGCTACTAGACACAGATGCTCTAATAGGAATATGTTTACCAACAAAGGACAACATCTTTATATGGGAAACTCCTCAACATCTAAAGTTGAAGGCCAATGAAAAGTAGTTCTAAAGATGACATCTGGCAAAGAACTCACCCTCAACAATGTTCTTCATGTTTCTAATATAAGGAAGAATCTAATTTCTGGATCTTTGCTTAGCAAGAATGTGTTTAAGTTAGTCTTTGTTGCTGATAAATTTATACTCATTAAAAATGGGATGTATGTGGGAAATGGGTACTTGTCTGATGGTCTATTTAAAATGAATGTAATGACTATTGTACCTCCTATTAATAATAATAAAGTTAATGCTTCTGCTTATCTTGTTGAGTCTTTTACTTTATGGCATGGAATATTAGGACATGTAAATTATGATGCATTGCGCAAATTAATTCACATGAATTTATTACCTAAATTTGAAATTAATTCAAATCATAAATGTGAAATATGTGTAGAAGCTAAGTTAACTATAACCCCATTTCAAAGTGTGCAAAAGAAGTACATAACCTTTAGAATTAATTCACACAGGTATTGTGATTTAAAATATATACAAACTAGAGGTGGAAAAAAGTATTTTATTACTTTTTTAGACTATTGTACAAGATATTGTTATGTCTATTTATTGAGAAGCAAAGATGAAGCAATTGAAATGTTTAAACATTATTAAAATGGGGTAGAAAACCAAATGAGCAAGAAAATAAATTTTTTGAGGAGTGATAAGGGAATGAATCACCTTTTGGAAAATTCTGTTTCGAACATGTTACTATTCATCAAATTACAACACCATATTTACCACAGCAAAATGATATTGTTGAATGTAAGAATCGTTTTTCAAAAGAAATGATGAATTATTTGCTGCTTATAAGTTTATCACAAAATCTGTGGAGAGAAGCTTTATTGACTTCTAATTATATTATAAATATTTTACCCATAAAAAATTAAATAAAACACCATATGAGTTATGGAAAGGCCGGAAGCCTACATATAAATACTTGAAAATGTTGGGATGTCTAGCAAAAGTTGCAGTACCTATTCCCAAAAATGTCAAAATAGGACCTAAAATTATTGATTTCATTTTCATTGGTTATGCACAAAATAGTAGTGCATATCGATTTTTGGTGTACAAATATGAAATTCCAGATGTACATGTCAACACCATTATTGAGGCAAGAACATCATATTTCTTTGAAGATATGTTTCCTTATAAAGAAAGAAAAGTAGATAGGTCTCAAAAAGGTCTCATGAGAATATGATTAATAGTAATCAAACTCCTGAACCTTTTAATGAAGGAAAAGAGAATGAACTATGATGCAGTAAGAGGGTTTAAACATCTAAGTCATTTGGTCCTAAATTTATGACTTATTTGTTAGAAAATGAACCTCAAACTTTCAAGGAAGCTATGTCAACTCCTAAGGCTCCATATTGGAAGAAGGCAGTAAACAGTGAAATTTATTTAATTATGCAAAATCATACTTGGAAGTTAGTAGATCTTCTACTTGGTACTAAACCTTTGGGTTATAAATGGATTTTCAAAAGAAAATTGAAACCATATGGTTCAATTGATAAATACAAAGCTAGACCGATGGCAAAATGTTACAAGCAAAAAGAAGGCTTAGATTATTTTGATACTTATTCACTAGTAACAAGGATAACATCTATTCAAATTTTAATTGCAATAGCAGCTTTGTATAATCTTGAAATATATCAAATGGATGTGAAAATTGCCTTCTTAAATGGAGATCTAGAAGAAGAGATCTATACGGAGCAACCAGAAGGGTTCATTACTCCAGGACAGGAAAATAAAGTGTGCAAACTTGTTAAGTCATTGTATGGATTAAAACAAGCATCAAAACAATGGCATGTAAAGTTTGACAGTGTTATGATGACAAATGGCTTCAAAATTAATGAGTGTGATAAATTTATGTATTATTAATCCACTCAGAATGGATATGTCATTATATGCTTGTATGTTGATGATATGCTTATAATGGGTAGCAATATGAAAATCATTAAAATTGCTAAAAATATATTAACAAGTAAGTTTGATATGAAAGATCTAGGCGAAACTGATGTGATTTTAGGAATTAAAATTTCTAAAACATCAAATGAAATAGTTGTCACAATCTCACTAAATTAAAAATGTATTTGAGAAATATAATAAGTATGATGGAGGTCCAACTTTACACCTAGCTAAAAACCATGGTCAAAGCATATACCAACAAGACTATTCAAGAATTATTCGAAGCCTAATATATATTTCTAATTGCACACGCTCTCATATAGCTTATGTTGTTAATAAACTAAGCAGATATATGAGTAACCCTAATAAAAATCATTGGAATGCATTAATTAGAGTTTTGAAGTACTTAAGATATACCATGACGTATGAATTACATTATACAAAGATACTATGCTATGTTAGAAGGATATTGTGATGCTAACTGGATATCAGACACAAAAGACTCAAAGTCCACAAGTGGGTACGTATTCACACTTGGAGGTGCTGCTGTTTCATAGAAATCTTTAAAACAAACTTGTATTGCGAGATCAACATGGAATCTGAATTTGTAGCTCTAGATAAAGCTGGAGAATAAGCTAAATGGCTTCAAAAAAATTTAGAAGATATTCCATGTTGGCCAAAGCTTGTACCCACTATCTGCATCCATTGTGATAGTCAATCATCAACTGGTAGGGCATAGAGCAATATGTATAATGGTAAATCTCAACATATACATCAACGACATAATATCGTTTGACAAATTCTATCTAATGGTGTTATAAACATTGATTATGTAAAATCTAAAAACAACCTAGTGGATTCATTTACTAAAGGTTTATTTAGAGAGCAAGTTTATTAATCATCGAGAAGAATGTGATTAAATTCTAAATATAACAAATCATCATAAATGGAAACCCAACCTAATTGAATGGAGATCCCATGGCCTAGGCTCAATGGGACAATGTAAGTAATGTATGATTCATAATAAAATAATGTGAAGTATTACTAGAGAAAATACTTTTTCCCATTTCTAAGGTGAAACAGAATTACCTGCAGTAAGTTTTAGAATAAGCTAAGCTTTAAATGATGTCTATATTTTGAAAATCCAAATGGAATATGGTAGGATATTCCTTATAGACTATCACCTATATAAGTATAGAAGTGGGTCCGCTTCTATGAGGATTACTAAAAGTATAATTTTCTAAAGTACTTATGAAAACCAGGTTGCTCAAACCAAAATGAACACAACAATGAGAACAACTTTTGTTCAGAAAATAAGTCGTATGATGGTTATTGTCTTAGTTTACACCAATGATTGAAAATTCAAAGCATTATGCATATTGATCGACTAGTAAACTCGATAACTATTCACTACAGAAGATTCAAGGCTAAAAGCTATCTATCTTGATACAGTTTATTTTTGCTAAACTTTCTCTAGTGTTTGCATAGTCATGTTGCATTAATATCTATTCATGTGGGGATTGTAAGATTTTTTTTTGTGAATATAAATTGTTTTTTATTTCTTTTAAGATAAATATATTTATTTAGTTATTATATGGAGTAAAGTTTCAGTGAAAGTTGTAAAGTGGAAAGTTGTTTTTGTCGGAAACAATACGATGTTTTATCGTATCGTTGTTTGGAGTGATATATGTTGCCACAAAAGAGTGCAAGTTTTGTCTATAAAAACATGTTGATTTCTACGTTTTAGAAACATACTAAAACAAAATGAAAATAAACAGAGTATTATTCATACATACATTTGCATCAAGAAGATAGTTTTTTCATAGAATTGTTCGTTGTGTTTGGGAATTTGGAGTGCAGTTATTCCTGAAAGGTAGTGGTTATAGCCTGGGAGACATTCGCCGTTAAAAAACCGTTTAGCACCTGTGTGAGGCAAAAATTGTCTTAAGACCAAATGATTCAATTCTTGGCTCCACTCAAAATTGGTTTTTCTTCAATCTCTTTGTTACTGTGTTGTTCTTCATTTAAGTTGTTGTTGCACAGTAGAATTACAATCAATTAGTTTTACAGTGGGTATGTTGGATAAACCATAAAATACAAATTACTGTTCTTATAACTCATTTGGTTACTCCAGGACTATTCCTTCCCATGACATTTTTTAGGGGATCTCAATGAAATTGTGGATGAAATTGAGAAACGTGGATGGAGAGATATTTGGGGTAGGAAATTGTATCTAAAGATTTGATCAACAATTTGGGCCTTTTGATTAGGGATATTCTGGAAATCAGTTCACTTGGAAAAATAAGCACCAGGGGGTACATATATCAGAGAGAGGTTAGTTAGATTTGTTGTTAGGCATTGATTGGTTCAAATTGTACCTTGAAGCTCGAGTGGAGCATCTAAAACCCAAAGCTTCAGACCATGTGCCAATTATTTTCAATCTATATAAAGAGGAAAAGCTAGGATGAGGCTGTTTCGGTCCCTGCAAGCCTAGATAATGGATGGTTCTAGCTTTGAAGTGGTAAAGAAGGCCCGGGGAGCAGCTGTTAAACATGGGATTGAAAGCCACAAGATAATGTGTTGACTTGATAGCACTGCAAGCGCTCTAATCGAATGGAACAAATCTCAATTTGGTTTCGCTTAGGAGAGGATCATATAGCTGAAGAAGGCTTTAGAAACTTGCCATTCGGTAATGAAAAGACAAGGAGAAAACATGAGGATGTGGAAGAAGATTTGAGGATCCAAGGAGCCAGACTTGAAAGCATATTTTGGCAGAAATCGAGAAAGAGTTGGCTCTCAGAAGGAGACAAAAACACAAAGCTTTTCCATGCCAACATTTGAATGTAACGAAACCGTATTAATTCGCTCATTGACAATAACATATGGCTAAGGAGTTGAGATTGTAAAGTAAAATGGAACAGTAATATTAATCAATATATTTATAAATATATATTACAAATTAATAAACTAAATTGAAATACATGGAGAATATATTACAGAACCTGTATATGTATATGTCTTTGATAATACTCTGAGATCTGTGTAATACCACAGATTTCATCTCCATTCGAATGGTTCGTTGACGATCGTCTCCCAGAATACAACGGATACTCTCAATCTTTGGTTTTAGCAGTTCAAAGATTTAACTAAGAACTTGAAAAATACCTAAACTTTATCACCACTCTTACTAAAACCCAAAAACCAGATACTGATATTCTCCTCATTTCTAGTTTCACCTTTTTTTTTTTTTTTGTGTGTGTGTTTCTAACATCAAAACAAAATACATATATATAGTAAACTAAAATTAAAACGGAAAACAAAACAATTAAAACTAAATTAAAACCTAAAAGGTTTTTGTAACAGTTACAAAACAATTTAATTTATTCAATTAAAAGAACTGTTACAAAACTAAAAGGTTTTTGTAACAGTTGCCGTTACAAACCCAACAATCCCCCACATGAATAAATTAAACTAGCCTCATTCTATACATAGGTGATAAAGCTCTGCAGTTGGAGTCTGCATAGGATAGGTAGATGTTACTCTTTGAACCTTCCCTTGTAAAAATGTATTTACTTTATTGATTAAATGGTAGACACAATGTCCTTAAACCATTATATCATTTATGTAAATAATAATACACCTCACACAGGACCCCTTCCTGATATTTTCCAGTTCTCACTATTATGTTCGTTTTGGCCATGAACATCGTCCTGCTTCTGCAAAAGTTTAAAGAATTGTGCCCACCACAACTCTCCTTGAAGCGGCCCCTCTTCACTCCCACATAGGTGATTCTTATGTTTCCATATAATCCTCATAGATTACAAAATATCCGAGAATTATATTAAAATCATAGCTTAACCTTATATCTATCACTGTTTTATCATAGGAATGGGTAAGGGTAAAAAATGTGACGACCCGGATCTAAAAAGCTAGAGTAAGTGTGGGCGGGTGCAAAGGGCACTGGCAGACTACCTTACTAGCAGAGATCGGTGTCCAATCCCACATCGCCCGGGTGTGAAAAGGGGGTCATGTGGTAATGGTTCAAATGTAAAGTAAGCACTCTCTTAACAACCAAGGCCTTTTCAGAGCGTTTGGCTTTAGAGTTGGAAGAACTCTGGGGTTAAGCGTGCTCCAGAGGGATCATTCCTAGGATGGGTGACCCCCTGGGAAGTCTGACCAAAAACTCCATACCGTATGAAGTGCGGTGGCTAAATTGGAGACAATATTGGTTGGAGAGAGAGTGTGGCATTACAAATGGTATCAGAGCCTGTACCCGGCCGGAAATGTGCCAGCGAGGACGCTGGGCCCCAAAGGGGGGTGGATTGTGATGACCCGGATCTAAAAAGCTAGAGTAAGTGTGGGCGGGTGCAAAGGGCACTGGCAGGCTACCTTACTTGCAGAGATCGGTGTCCAATCCCACATCGCCCGGGTGTGAAAAGGGGGTCATGTGGTAATGGTTCAAATGTAAAGTAAGCACTCTCTTAACAACCAAGGCCTTTTCAGAGCGTTTGGCTTTAGAGTTGGAAGAACTCTGGGGTTAAGCGTGCTTCAGTGGGAGCATTTCTAGGATGGGTGACCCCCTGGGAAGTCTGACCAAAAACTACTCTCTTAACAACCAAGGCCTTTTCAGAGCGTTTGGCTTTAGAGTTGGAAGAACTCTGGAGTTAAGCGTGCTTCAGTGGGAGCATTACCAAAAACTCTATACCGTCTGAAGTGCGGTGGCTAAATTGGAGACAATATTAGTTGGAGAGAGAGTGTGGCATTACAAAAAAACCCCCCACAGTGATCCATACTAGTCTTTACAATTGCGTTGTCCCATTGAACCTAGATCTTGGGATCTCCAGTCACATAGGTCAGGTTTCCATCATATCAACTTTCCTTTCAAGGGCTTCAATCCCATTCCTCTCGATGACTTCTCAACTAGTTCTCTGTTTAACCCCTTAGTTAGCGGATCCCCAATATTTTCTTTCGACTTTACGTAGTCTATAAAAATCACTCCAGTTGAGATTAACTATCTAATGGAATTGTGTTTTCGACGTATATGTCTAGACTTTCCATTATACATGATATTCTGTGTTCTGCAAATTGCAGATTGACTATCGCAATGTAAGCTAATTGCAAGCACATGTTTAGGCCATTGTGGAATGTCCTCTAAGAATTGACACAGTCATTCAACCTCTTCTCCACATTTGTCTAAAGCTATGACCTCAGATTCCATAGTGGAACGAGCTATAACTATTTGTTTGGATGACTTCCATGTTACAGCTGCACCAGCCAATGTAAATACATATCCACTAGTGGACGTTGAATTCTTTATATCAGAAACCCAACTCGCATCACTATATCCTTCTAGTACAGGTATATATCTAGTGCAGTGCTGTCCGTAATCACGAGTATATCGTAAGTACCTTAGTACTCGCACTATCCCTTTCCAATGATCTTGGATTGGATTACTCGTGTATCTACTTAGTCTACTTATTGAGTAGGCTATATCAGGTCTAGTGCAACTCATCAGGTACATTAGACTACCAATCACCCTAGAATATTCCACTTGGAAAACACCATCTTCTTTATTCTTGGAAAGATGTAAATTCATATCTATGAGTGTTCTGGCTATACCAGTATCCTCTTTACTGAATTTATCCAGTATTTTATCTATATAATGTGACTGACTAAGAATGATTCCATTCGAAGACCTGGAAAGTTTAATTCCCAATATCACATCTGCAAGCCCCATGTCTTTCATATCAAATTTTGTATTTAACAAGCTTTGGTAGTTTGGATCATATTATCGTTACTACCCACGATAAGTATGTCATCTATATATAGACATAAAATGACATATCCATCGTCTGTATCTTTTATATAGATATACTTGTCACATTCATTTATTTTGTACTTACTTTCCAACATGGCAGAATCAAATTTCTAATGCCATTGTTTTGGAGCTTGTTTTAGACCACACATAAATTTCACTAGTCTACAGACTTTCCTCTCTTGTCCTAGAGAGAAAAAACCCTCAGGTTGCTCCATATAGATCTTTTCATCAAGACCCCCATTTAGAAATGCTGTTTTTACATCCATTTGATGTATCTCTAAATTTTGTAAGGCTGTTATGGCAATCACCATCCTTATGGAATTTATTCTCGTCACTGGTGAATATGTACCAAAATAATCAAGGCCTTCATTTTGCTTGTAACCCTTTATTACTAGCCTTGCCTTGTATTTGTCAATAGTTCCATCCGCTTTCATCTTCCTCTTGAAAATCCACTTGTAACCCAAAGGTTTACAACCAAGAGGTAGATCCACTAACTCCCAAGTATGGTTTTGCAATAGAATCTATTTCACTTTTGATTGCCTCTTTCCATAAAGGACATTCAGAAGAGTTTATGGCTTTCTGAAAGCTTTGAGGTTCACTCTCGAGCATGTAAGTAAGAAAATTTGGACCAAAAGATTTTTCTGTTCTTATTCTCTTACTACGTCTAAGTTCAACCTCATCCTTTTGTCCATGATCACTATCTGGACTCTCATCATAGACATATTCAAATGTTCATTTTGACGAACTCGATCCCTCATCAGATTTGTATGGAAAATTATGCTCGAAAATTGAAGCATTTCTCGATTCCATTATTGTATTTCTGTGTATATCTGAAATCTAATATTTGTACACAAGAAATCGATATGCACTGTTATTTTGTGCATAACCAATAAAAATGCAATCAACTGTTTTTGGATCTATCTTAACTCTTTTTGGAGTAGGTACAACTACTTTGGCTAGACACCCCCACATTCGTAAATAATTGTAGGAAGACTGTCTTCCATACCAAAGCTCATAAGGTGTTTTCACTTTTTTCTTCCGGGACACCTTATTTAAAAGGTAATTTGCTGATAAAATAGCTTTCCCCCACAAGTTCTGAGGTAACCCATAACTTAATAGCATTGCATTCATCATTTCCTTGAGGGTTCGAATTTTTTTGTTCAACCAAACCATTGGACTGTGGTGAATATGGTGGAGTGACTTCATGTTTAATCCCATTTTGAGCACAAAATTCACCAAAAGGATTCACATATTCGCCACCGCGATCACTCCTTATTACTTTAATTTTCTTATGAAGTTGATTCTCAACTTCAGCCTTATAAAGTATAAATTTCTCTAAGGCTTCATCTTTTCCCTTTAGCAAATAGACATAGCAATATTTTGTGCTATCATCAACAAAGGTAATAAAATATTTATTGCCTCCTCTCGTTGGTGCAAATTTCAGATCACATATGTCACTATGGATCATATCTAAAGGTTTGGTATTCCTTTCAATAGTGTGATATGATAACCTCGTCATTTTTGCCTCAACGCAAGTTTCACACATATATTTATTGTCAATTTGAAATGTGGGAATATGATTTAAGTTAATTAATCTCCTCAGAGTATTATAATTAACATGTCCTAGTATACCATGCCACAAATTGGAAGACTCAAGCAAATAAGCAAAAGAAGTACTAGCTTTATTCATAATTTTTGGCTTTACAGTAATTACATTAAGTTTGAAAAGCCCATTGGCTACATAGCCCTTTTCCACAAACATGTTATATTTTGACAATATGACATTGTCAGACTCAAACACCATGCAAAATCCATGCTTGCTTAGAAGTGATCCAGATACCAGATTTTTACGTATATCTGGAACATACAACACGTTCTTCAGAGTCAGGTCTTTCACTGAGGTCATCTTCAGAATCACCTTCCCTTCTCCTTTTATTTCAGACATTGCAGAATTTCCCATAAATAAATTCTCCCCACTTTCAGTAGGTTCGAAGGAAGTGAAGAACCCTCTGTTTGAGCATATGTGGTGAGTTGCACCAGTGTCAATCCACCACTCCTTTGGGTTTGACCCAACAAGATTCACTTCAGAAATTACATCATTTAAATCGATATCATCGACTTTTCTGGTGAGTTTCTCCACCACATGTGCCATTTTATTTTTCTGTTTACGCAGTCTGCAATCTGCCGATGTGCGACCTATCCTATCACAATTGAAACATTTTCCCTGTAATTTGGGATATTTAAATACCCCTCCCATGGGACCTAGCTTGGAATTTTTTCCAGCAAATTTCTTGGTCTTGGAACCTTGACCATACTCCACCACATTAGCTTTAACGAAAGCCTGCGATGATGATCTATTCTCTGATCGTCTGTTGTTTTCCTCAATGCGAAGTCTAACAATTAGATCATACATGCTCATCTCCTTTCGCTTATGCTTAAGGTAGTTCTTGAAGGCTTTCCAACCTGAAGGCAGTTTCTCAATAACACATGCCACTTGAAAAGCTTCACTAATCACCATCCCCTCAGAATGGATTTCTTGTATGATTACTTGCAGCTGTTGGACTTGACTGATAACAGTCTTGGTATCA
Source organism: Ochetophila trinervis (assembly GCA_003254975.1). Taxonomy (NCBI): domain Eukaryota; kingdom Viridiplantae; phylum Streptophyta; class Magnoliopsida; order Rosales; family Rhamnaceae; genus Ochetophila; species Ochetophila trinervis. The sequence continues at coordinate 127,858 of QANX01001322.1, forward strand.
ACCATCTGATAATTCATGAAACGACCCACTATAAACTTCTTGGATCCAGCATCTTCTGTTTTGTATTTCTTATCCAAAGATTCCCACAGCTCCTTCGCTGTCCTCTTACTACTTATACAATATACAGAGCATCAGATAGGCCATTCAGAATATAATTCCGACTTAGGTAGTTGGAACTTTTCTAGGCATCCACAGTCACGAGAGTACTCACATCGCTATTCTCATTGCTCTCTGGTGCCTTTTTAGTCAATAACCTAGCCAGGTTCAATGTGGTAAAATAGAATAACATCTTTTGTTGCCACCTTTTAAAATCATTTCCGTCAAATTTTTCTGCTTCTTCGCATGATTCACGGGTACAGAAACTGGTGCAATCAAAGTTGGAGGTTTTGCCACAGAAACGGTATTCAGGTTGTCTGAGGAAACATTAACCTCTGTTGCCATTTTCTGTATATGATGAAAATATAAATTCGTTAGATGTTGAACAAAATTGTACTAGCACACTAATTACACAAATTTCACCAAGAAAATTGCACAAATTTGAGGTTTAAAACTCAATTTAAAATCTCTACGGAATTACTGTATACAGGCACAAATTGCTGTATACACCCACATAATTCTGTATACAAACACAAATTTTCTGTATACACCGTCAATGCCGGTCAACGGTCAACACAGGTCAACGTTAGTAAACAGCCAACAGTCAAAGGTGGTCAATAATCAATGATCCACGTGGCACGTGCCACGTTAGCAACATGTCAGCGTAAAAAGCTCTACGTGTAGAGCACGTGGCTGACCATGTGTCATGGGTCAACCCTACAAACGGGCTGTGCATCAGCGCACTATTGGGCCCAACTAGACTAGGCCCAATCCAAGCCCAAGCCATGCCAAACCTGCTGCCTCAGCCCAGATGCCCAAAGCGTCAAAACGACGTTGTTTTGGGTCTTCTCCTTCACCCGTTTTCCTGTAACTGGATCGGGTCATGGGTCACATGACCCAGTTCATGACTCGGCTATATCTCATTCGTCTGACCTCTGTTTTCGACGCTGTTTGTCAGATTTTCTTCGTCTCGTCCCCCTCATTTCAATTCAAGTGTCAAATTAAAATAAAACCCACCGGAAAAATAAAACAACAATATACATATAAAAACCAGTATATATATAAATATAAATATATTAGATTAACAGTATAAAAAATCATTCTTAAGATTGTAAAGTAAAATGGAATAGTAATATTAATCAATATATTTATAAATATATATATTACAAATTAATAAACTAAATTGAAATACATGGAGAATATATTACAGAACCTGTATATGTATATGTCTTTGATAATACTCTGAGGTCTGTGTAATACTACAGCTTCCTTAAGAACGATTTCGTCTCCACTGGTGCGAATGGTTCGTTGACGATCGTCTCCCAAGATACAACGGATACTCTCAATATTTGGTTTTAGCACCACCAAAGATTTAACTTAGAACTTGAAAAATACATAAACTTTATCACCACTCTTACTAAAACCCAGAAACCATATATTGATCTTCTCCTCCTTTTCTAGTTTCACTTTTTTTTCTTTTTTTTTTCTGTGTTTCTAACCTCAAAACAAAATACATATATATAGTAAACTAAAAATAAAACGGAAAACAAAACAATTAAAACCTAATTAATTTTCAATTAAAAGAACTGTTACAAAACTAAAAAGTTTATTGTAACAGCTGCCGTTACAAACCCAACAGAGATTATATTGCAAGTTGCTTGCTCAAGGAGTGTAGTGACCTCTACTGCTCAAATAGACAAGAGACCTCTCAACCTATGGGGGACTTTGCTCTGATGTGGATAATACAGAGCTCTTGCGAGTACCATCCATTGAGAAAATCAAAACTTGTATTTGGTCCTTCCACCCCTCAAAAGCACCTGGACCAGATGATTTCTCTGGTTCTTTCTTTCAGAGTTACTGAGAAACAATAGGGGAACAAGTCGTTCGGAGCGTTCAAGAGAGTTAGTTCTAAAACTTTGTCGTGGCTGGAATGAATAGGACCTTTATAGTGCTAATTCCCAAAACTAAGCAACTAAGTAATTTCAACCAATTGCAACCAATCAGCCTCTACAACTTCATTTATAAGGTTATCTAAAAAATTTTGGTCAACTGATTGAAACCGATGCTTTCATGTATTATATCCTCGAAAAAGAGGGATTTTTTAGTAGTAGACGGATCTGGCTCACTAGTTGGCTCACAATGTGAAAAGTCATAAAGGAAAAAATGGCTTGATGCTATGCAAGTTCGACTTACCAAAAGCCTATAACAGGCTCGAATGGACCTTTATAGACAGAGCATTGCAGACCCAACAGGTTTTACCGTTTTATTTTTAGTTGTATAAGTTTTGTGGAATATAATTTGATGTTGAATGGGGGGCGTGCTAGCACGATTAAGCTTGATAGAGGATTGAGGTAAGGGGATCCATTGTCCCTTTACCTTTTCATCCTTGCAGCTAAAGTTCTCTCTCGTATGGTGGATAAGGAGAAGAAAATAGAAGGCATAAAGATTAATAAAACAGCTTCAGCAGTCTCCCATATACTTTACATAGTTGATTTGCTTTTGGCGTGCAGGGCTAGCCAAAATATAAAAAGAGGGAGAAATCCCAAATTCGTTTTTCCCAAAACACCAATTTGACGGCCAAGAAACTTATTAAAGAGCTCCTAAATATCAAGGAGATTAAGACAGGCTCGCTTTATCTGGGAAATTCTTTGCTCCTAGGGAGGAGTAAAATAAAAGAGTTTGGTCGTCTTATGGATAAGTTGCAAACCAGATTGGAGGGCTGGAAATGCCAATTACTGTCAAGGGCCGACAAAGCAACTTTGATTAGGTCGGTTGCTCAGTCTTTGCCTGTCTATACTATGTCGACCTTCAAGGTTCCTGTTGGAGTTTGTAAAGAACTGGATTCAGTTCTGAGACGATTTTGGTTGGGGAAAGAAAGGAACCTTTGGAAACCTTTGGGCAGGCCTAGAGAGGAAATATGTTTGGATTTGAAAAAAAAAAGATTCAAGATATCAACGCGTTTTTACTCTCAAAGCTTGGCTGGAAGGTTGCCAAACAAAAGCAGGGTTTCTAGGTGGACTTACTCAGAGCTAATATTTGAGGGAGACATCTTTTTTCAATTGTGTAGCCAAGAGTGGTGATTCTTTGGGATGGAGGAGTATTCTCAGTACCAAGGAGAATCTAGTGAAGGGCTCTTGCTTTAAAGTGGGATATGGTTGGAATATCAATGTTTTGGACTGATCCGTGGGTGTCTGGGTTGATAGGGAAAGTTCCACGGCCAACAGAAAGCTTCAGAAGAAGCTTTCTCGGAGGGGTTATCGAAAGTGGCATAACTCTTTGGACCCTTTTCAAAATGGGTAGAATAAGGAGTTGTTGAATGACATATTTGATGAAGGGAAAGTCCAAGCTATCTGCAGTGTGGATAGATCTACATTTGTTTGCAAAGATAAGCTTCTTCGGACTGGCAACTCTAATGAGGTGTTTAATTTAAAAGCAGTTGGAGGTCTATTCTTCATGAACGTCTCAAAATGTTCATGTGGAGGATTTCTTCAAACAATATTCCTAATGTCTAGTGTGGAGCAGAACATGACTTGGTGATGCGATATGCACTCTCTGTAGAGAAGCTGATGAATCTGCACTCCATCTTTTCAATGAATGCCATGTTACAAGAGTAGTGGCTTTTGCTAATAGATGGGGAATTAAATTAGACGGTATTGCTTGTCACAACACTTTCGAGTGGATCGAGTGGTGTTTAACTAATTACAGATCATAGGCTATCTTCAGTTGAGTATGAGGAGATCCCCACTATTCTCTCCTCTCTGTTGTATGCTATCTGGAGCCAAGAAATGACATTATCTATTCAGGAAAGAAGAATTTGGTGCAGGTAGTTAGAAAATGGGAAGCTTCAGTGGAGGAATTCTCCGCGGATGTGATTGCAAGACAATAATGGACTAATTTAAAGCGGAATCAAAACCTCTAGTGTGGGCAACTAGGAATGATCTCCTCTTTCTTAGGCAAAAGTTCTCTTCCCAAGACCGGAATCTGTTCTGGCTTAAATGCGAGGCAAATTGCGGTGCTGATGCAGTGGCCAAATGGTTTGTGTCCCTGAATAAGGATTTACGCATCGCCGCTGATTCTTTTGTTTATCTTCCTCTTTTTTGTAGCAAGTTTTATTGCTAAAGGGAAAAGGGACTGCTGTTTTTAGTGTCTCTATGTAAGCCCGTCGGGGGTCCCTTTTTGTGCGTCTAATGCAACTTTATTAACAAACAGAAAAAACTGATTTGGTTACTCCTCTTTTTTAACTGCCAGTTAGAATAAATGCAATTCTATTTAATGCAGTGTGGCATATGCCTGGCGGTTATGGCACACTTTTGCATTTTTTAATTATAATTTTGCCCATTAAAGTTTCCCTATTATGAACAAAATCAGCAAGGTAACAAGGTTTAATGATAATTATATTTTACCTCATATAATATTTTCCATTTTACACATCATAATTATATAGCTTTTAATAGTATATATTATGTCATAATTAAGGTTGTTTATTGTATTGCATTTTATACTCTCTTTCATTTTTTTACAATGATCATTGGTTACAAAAAAAAAATTAACATTCACAAACAAATGTAACACCTATACCTTTTTACAAAGTATAAGTTTATCAAAAATGTAGTATTCGTCCAATTCAAAGTTATATAACCCTTTATTACAATCTCTTAATATAAAGGACTATCCTTTGATTCCAATCATATCATGAAAAAATAATTTTTGAAAATATTTTGCAGCTGTAATCAATCTAAAGTTCTGAGATGCCTACATATTACTTTTAAAGGGATCAAGCCACTTGTAGTTCTTGAAAATATTCTTTTTTGTGATTATTTTGAAAATTTAGAAGATTTGAATTTGATTTGAAATTTTGGATTTAGAAACTTGAATTTTTGAAAATTTGGATAATTTATTTGGAATTTAAACTGCACTTAGTCTTAGATTAGGTTGTCTACGTATCTTTCGCAGAATTAAGTCGACCATAGTTCTTTTGAAATGTTTAACTTTGAAAATTTAAATTTTGGTTGATTCTATAACCACAAAAAATATTTACTTGGGTTATTTGGTTTAGAAAATTTGAAGGAATAATTTGTTAAATTTTAGATTAAAAAATTTATGCATCACAAAAACATAAAGACATCACAACTAAGTTGACATCTCTTAAAGTCTCAATCATATGCAAATATAATTTAGCATTTTATTTGACCACTCCTGATTTTGTAGAGATATTCAAACAATTTTAATTTGCTGAATTTATCATTTGACAACTCTTAACTTTGTGAAATATATGCCAAAAAATAAATTCATAATTTGATGTTTTAAAATAAATTTTTTATCAATTGAATTTGATTTGAGAATAATTTATTTAATAGTTATTTATTTGATTGACTATTAATTTTAAAAGTCATTTTTGTATTGTTATGTAATTTTTAATTTTATTAGACTATTTAAAATATTTAAATTTTAATAGTCTAGGCATTTGATTTGGTTGTATGCCAAATTAATTTAATTGGCAATGGATTGAAACCCAAATTGATTTTAAATTAAAAATTATATTTGAATTTATTAGATAGTTTAATTTAATTAAAAAAATTATTTATTCAAAACCCAAATTTATCTAAAAATAATTCATGTTCATTGGACTCTTGAATTTTGATCCAATAAAATAATTCAATTGTGTTATTTATTTAAATTTATAGCCTATTTTTATTTAGGTCATAAATTAATTTCAAACAATTTAAATTTAAATTGGGTTAAGCTTTGAGTCTAGTTACGCTCAAATAAAATTTTAAAGTTTAATTTAAAACTCATTAATATTTTGATTGGGCTTTGAGTTCACTTTATTTGAGTTTTTTTTTAAATAATTGGTCCTTAAGATTAATTGGCAATTTGCAAGTCCAATTAAAGATGGTCCATTTAATTTTCTGGTTTTTTTAACTTAAAACTCATTTAGAATTTTGGTTGAGTTAAAATCCATTTGAGTTTGAATTTTAGACTTTGGCCAAAAATAGTCCTGCAATACATTTAAAACAATTTTAATATTTAGATTTTGTAAAGTATTTTAGTTTGGAAATCAAATTAATTGAATTCAATTTAAAAAAAAGTTGAAAATGTTTTGCCAAAATCCATTTTTATTATACTTATACCTTTTTAAGACAAAAACAATAATTTTGCCTTCAATGAATATCACTACACTGGAGTAGAGGTGTAAAATGGGTCGTGCTGTGTTAGTCCGGTCCATTTAAAAGTTGATTCGTTCGTGCTGGTGCAGTGTTTGTGTCAACCCATTTATTTTTCATGTCGTGCTCGTACCGATCCATTTAGTTTCCGTGTCGTACCAAGCGTGCTATGGGCCTAAGCACTTATGTGCTCGTGTTGTGTTCGTGCCGGACACATGTCATGCTCATGTCAAACACGAATCGTGCCTGTGCCTGTGCCAATTGTATGTTGCATATTTTTTATAATATAAATTATATAGCTGAATAAAAATTATTCAAAATAAATATTAGAAATGAATTAAATTAACAATTAAATAAATATTTTATTTTTTAATTGGTAGATAACACAATAAATATTGGCATGTGCAATGCCTGGCCTATCAAGTGCCTGTGTCGTGCCTAGTCAATTATAGACTCATGTCATGTCATATACGGTCTATTACGTGCTTCGTGCTCAACATAGCACGATTTGTAATGTGGTGTGCTCGTGCTGTGTTAAATTTTAAAGTGCCGTACTCGTGCAGCCTGTCTACTTTTACATTTATACACTGGCATAAAGAAAAAATAAAGGATTTTGGATAAAATCGAAATAGAAATCAAAATTCAATTATAATTATAATTCTATTCAGAATGGCCATCCTTTGAATTATAAAGACTCATGAAATTTATTTATCAAAAAATAAAATAAAAAAAAGACTCAAGAAATTTTTTTTCCTTTTAGATTACAGAAGAACAAAAAATTATACGTTTTTGACTTATTTTCGTTCGTCAATAAAATCCCAAAAAAAAAAAAAAATTGTTAGTTTCAACTTTGAAAACCAAAAGGTAATATTGATTTTATTATACTTTTTTTTTATAAATTCTCCGTAGCCAACTTTTCAAATTTTTTTCATGTACTATAAAGCAACAAACATATATATCGTTTGATAACTTATTCATTTATGGTTTTTAACTTTTGTTTTTTAATTTTTTGAAAACCAAAAATCAAAATGCGTTTGATAACCATTTTTATTTTTTAAAATCTAAAAATCATTTTCAGTTTTTTTTTTTTTTTTGGTCCTTAATAATTTTAAGATACAAGACAATTCGAACAAGATTTAAATCTGAGACTGCCCATACTGATACCGTTCATATGTGGTCGAGACAACGAATTGCTTGAACAGGGCTGGAACCCGGGACTGCCAGGTCGGGGCCAGAACCAGGAAATGCTTGGTCAGAGCTGCAACCCGGGACCACCTGATCGAAGCAGCAACCCGGGACAGCTGGTCCGAGCAGGAACCTGGAATAGCCCAGTCTGAGCCAAAACTCAGGACAGCTCGGTCTGAGCCGTAATCCAGGACTGCCAGTTTCGGTCCACAATCCGAGTTGGAACCTGGGACATTCCAGTCAGGGCCAGAACCCTAGACTTCCTAGTCAGAGCAGGAATCCAGGACCGCCCAGTCGGGGCTAGAACCAGAGTCCCAGGACCGCCCGGTCTGGGCCAGAACCTGAGACAGCCTAGTTTGGGCTGGAATCCGGGACCGCCCAATCTGGGTCAAAACTTGGGACCGCCTAGTCCAAGCCGGAACCTGAGACTGCCCAGTCCAAGCCAAAACCCGGGACCCAAGACAGCCTGGTCTGGGCCGGAACCCGGGACAGCTCAGTTGGGGCTAGAACTCGGGACTGCCTTGTCGAGACTGAAATACAGGACTGCCCGGTCCAGGCTGGAACCCTGGATAGCCTGGTCCGTGTAGGAACCCGGGACCACTGGGATTGTCTGGTCCGGACTGGAACCTGAGATCAAGACAGCCTGGTCCAGGCGAAAACCTTGGACACTACGATCGAGGCTAAATTCTGGAATTAACAATAATCGAATATAAATTTGTTTAAATTTATTTAAAAGTTAAAAAAAATATTAATAAAAATAAAAATAATTATCAAAATTAATATTTTTGCATAAAAAAATATAGTTGTTGTTTTTCATTTTTTTCCTTTTAGCAAAAATATAAACCATAAATTATACACCATACACCATAAACAAAAATTAAAAATTAAAAATCAAAAACAAAAATTAAATACGATAAAAAAAAGGTACTATAGCTTTATGTTTTCCCCTTTCACGCATATCATATGTTTTTTAAGTCAATAAAAACTTAGATTGACTTTTTTTTTTTGGTTATTCTTCTTTCCTATGAAATCCACGTGATTAAATTATTATATTACTTTTATGTTTGCATTTTTCTTTTTAACAGAAAGTGACCATTGTGTATAATTTATTTGGCTTACAGAAAGAAATTTACTATGTGAAAGGTACAGGTTTTTTTTAAAAAGAAAAAATAATTTGAGCCTCTGATTTATTATATACTTTTCATCCTTGTAGAATTTTAGCAATTAGTACACTTGCATTGCTGCTAGTATCTAGGAAAAAAAAATAAATATTTTTTTAATAGATTTGTTTACTCTCTTTTGTGCGGATTGCAGGAAAAAATATTAAAGTAAAAGTTTATTCTGTGTTTCTTAGAAAGGCGACCAATCAAAATTAAAAAGCGGGTAATTTGCAAAATATATATTTTTTAAATTTATTTTAATTTTCATCATCATCGAAAATAAATCTGGACTATTAAAATCATGAAACCTCTTTTAAATTTAAGAAACTAAAGATAATAATAATAATAATAATAATAATAATAATAATAATAATAATAATAATAATAATAATAATAATAAT
>QANX01001322.1:137029-175454 GCA_003254975.1 Ochetophila trinervis
TTTTTTTTTTTTTTTTGAATTTGTTTTGTTTAACAATTATTAATATATATATATATATATGTATACAATTTAATTATACCTTTTTTGTGTGTGTTATATATTATTCACATCTGTTTCAAATTGATGATTATTTAAGGTTTTCACATACAATGTTGTTATTTATTTTATGGTTAAGCGTGTGTATATAAATTATGGGTATATGGTTTACTAAAAATTCATCGTCTATGAATATTTTTATCGTTGTTTTGCAAAAAAAGTTTTTAAAGTTACATATGTCTATTATTTATTTTGCATCTTTTTAGTTATTTAGTATTTTGCAAGTTAATTTGGTAAGACCTAACTTATATTTTTCTTGAAATGACATTATTATGATGTAGTTATGGGTTTCAATGTATAGAATTGAATTCACATGTTGGAATTTATTCAAATTTATCGTTACTTCTTTTGAGCTACAATGAATATTTATAATGGAATCATAATGTTATCAGTTGTAATATTAACTAAGAATAAATCATCCTTGAAGGATTTGGAACTGAAATTTTTCAATTTTAATTTTATTGTGACAATTGAGTAAAATTATTGATGATCATTAGTATATATTATAAAAGATGATCACCTAATTATAGTGGAATGAAGCATCTCTAAAGGATAGCTTAATATATTGATAATTTTTAAATGAATTTTGTATATTATTTATAATCCCTTGAAGTGGATATTAATAAAAATAGTCCTTTTATATGTAAACCATATAATGAAATATAACTTCTTCTTTTTTTCAATTATTGCTATGAGAAAGCAATATATCACCTACTAGAAGTGGAAATAAAATAATAACATAGAAGGAAAATTTTAACGTTTATTCCATTTGATAGATATATGATTGAAATTGTTATTGGTTTTTGATTTGTTACATCTAAATATTTTATTTCCATGTGTAAATCTTTAGAGACAAGAGGAAAGGAAATTACAATGACAAATTGATCTACCTGATCAAGAAATAGTTATTATATGAAAATATGATCATGGAGATTAAAATATTGAGAAATAAAAATATTTTAAAATGAAAATAAAGATTTAAATGAGACAATAGAACTGTTTTTATTGATTTAATATTTATTACTTACTTTATAAATGTGTTTTTATTTTATATAATGTGATCTCTACTATATTGCTTTATTTTATTAAAATCTCTAAAAGAGCAAATATATGTGGTAACATTATTATTGGATTTAGAAGATCCATATTATCAGTATATATATACCACAAATGAGAAATGATCAATTTTTTATGTATCAAATATTTTGCTCTTTTTCCTTCGTTATGGTTTTGTCCCATTGAATTTTTTTGGCTAAGTTTTAATGAGACATATTTCACATATGATAGACATTTAAGAGGAAGTGTTATGAACATAAATGCCTATTAATATGTATAAAACTCCCATATTGATTATCATTTAGTTATAGATGTACAACTATTGTAACTTCATATATTGTATTGAATTTAAAATATTGTTGAACATTTATATTGTTGTAACCTATAACCTATATGAGCCTACATATAGTGGTTTTGTGACAAATGAAAGATATACCTCTAATACGATGATATTTTTTTTCTATATTTCTCTAGTTCTTTTGTGTTCTTTATATTATTTTAGCTGTTGTTTATAACAAGTAGAATAATCTAAAAGAAAAAGGCAAAAGTCATCTCTAAAAGTAACCTTGCTCCAAGTGTATTTTAGCCTCCTCAGCAGGCGAAGAGATTTTCATAGTCAGTTCAGCCAGTTGCATTTTATAATGTTGCCTCAAGAAGTTCATGCATTAGGTATCTGAGTGTTTTGACATTTTAAAAGGAGCAGCCTAGTAATAAAGCCACTACAATATATCAGCATTTCCCGGCAAGACTATTTAAAGATTAGTAAAACATGGTATAGCATACAAATTGTTTCGAGTGTACAAAAGTTAGATGCATTCACTAAAAATAAGATTGCAACATAACCATTATTTCATTATACACCAGTAAATATTATTTCCTGCTTAAACACAATGCAAATGTACAAAAGGGTAGCTAAAAATGAAAGAATAATGTCACCATTTTATTTTTGTCTGTCACTAACTCACTAATAATGTATTTGCTTGTGAAAGAGTTACTGGTGGTATAAAATAGTAATTGCCTGAAGGAAAAACAAGATAAATACAGAAGGATTTACCTTCAAAATATATATATATATATATATATATATATATATATATATATTAGAGATAGCTGCAACTTTTCATGGGCAAACAAAAAAAAATTGGCAAAAAAATTTAACGCCTAAGATACTTGTGTCGTTTCTTAGGACTGGTATATTCTTGGTTTTAGTAACGTCAAAATTGTTTGAGTATTAACAGGGGAGTTCTCACGGGGCCATCAACCCCTCAATTGTGTAGGAAAGAGACTTTGCCCAGTCAGCTCTGAGTAGGAGCGTTTGCAATGTTTCCATCACATTATATCCAGGATCAAGTTTCCGCTGCCAACCCTGCAAAAGAGGCCGAATATTACATAAACTTTTGAAGATCACAGCAACAACAGGACTAAAATTGAAGAAAGCCATTTCAAATAATAGGCCAACACCCCATTCTTTCCACGTATCTACCTATCGATACAGGATTATGCACAACTTAAAAAGTAATAAATAATATGGTTATTGCCTTATTAGCACTCTTAATCCGTGAGCTATGCTCACATGTTCACTTTGGTCCTCGAACTTTGTTTTAGCATTTTGGTCTTTGAACTTCAGTTTTTTTTTTTTTTCATACTTAGTCCTTGAAACTTTTTTATGTCTAATTTTTAGCAGTTTTGAGGCATATAGTGCACCTACTGCGGCATGAAAACAACAAAATTACCAAATTAAGCAACAGCGTAAGAGCCTTGCATGTTGCATCAATTGTATAGTACACCTCAAAATTGGTAAAAATTAGACAAAAAAATAATTTTAAGGACTAAAGTGAAATACTAAAGTTTATGATCAAAGTGCCAAAATAAAAAATTCAAGAACCAAAGTGCAAATATGAGTATAGTTCAGGGACTAATGATGTTAACCATCCTAAATAATCATATAAAAAATAAATAAATAAATAAATAAAAGAACCATGAAGAAATATAGTAAAATCAGGGCAAAAAACGTAATGCATCATAAACATTAGATTCCAATGAAAATGGAAGTGGGGATTATCAAGTAGAATGGTGAAACAGCAAAAGAATAGTGAAAAAAAAAAATTCTTTCTTTTTAATTTTTTGTCCGGATCACCCATGCAATCTTAATTTCTTTGATATTTACAATAATAGTACAGCTAGTCATATTTCATCTAGCAAGTATCATAGCACAGAAAATTACCTCAAGAACCAAAGTTGTCACCATGACAGTACAGACATTGCCATCTACATTGACCCTATGTCGTCGAACTTTCTCAAGCAGTTGCTGCATGCACTCAGCAGGATGGACTAAATCACCTTCTGGAGTACCCCAGAAAGTGAATGAATCTTCCACTTCCTGTGAACACAATATAATAATGAAACAACTGTTGGAAATATATCAAACCATGTAACAAAAGTAAAAACACTTTCATTGTTGAAAACTATTAATTAATGATAAAGAAAGTTATGAAATATGTATATGCATATTCAACATCAGAATTGTATCATATTCATTGAAATAACAGACTAAAAGCAGAATATTTCTTCAATTACCGTATCCCAAAATGATTGCACTTTTAAGGATTCAAGCTTTAAGACTAGAGAATATCAATGCATTACATGCAACTTCTCTATCAACTTTGCCCCTACATCCTTAGCCTAATAAATCCAACAAATTTAAGTTTTGTGCATAACATTTTACCTCAATAAAAGCCTTAGGATTAGGGCAGTTTTGTTGCTTAGATAATCTGAGTGTGCATTCGGCAGCAGTCCGACCATCACGACGAGCAACAGCCTTGAAAAATTCCAGTAAATTTACTCGGTCACTCTTAGAAAGTTCAGCAGTCATGCCTACATCAAGGAAAATGACATGCGGCTTTGATTTGAAAAGTCGTTTTCGAGGAGACTTGCTCTGACCCACCCGGACAAGGATATTTCCAGGATGCATGTCTGCGTGTATGAAGTTGTCCACCTGAAAGAAGAAATTCTTATGTCATCCAAGACTGAATTGCATCCTTCTTTTTGAACCTTATGAAGCTAAAAACACCTTAAACTTGTGACTAATTATGATCACATAATTGGTACAGAGAAGAATTTAAACATGCAAAAGTTCTAGGAAAATAAAAGGGCCAATAAAATATATATACAAAAGTGACAGATAAACCATACAAATGTTCTCTGTAGCAGAACATAAAAATAAATATATAAATGTTAAATCTTAACATGATAATTTCAGGATTAGAAAATTAACTAATAAAAAATAAAATTATTGTATTACTCCAACTATGTTATAACAATAACCAGTTGTCTGGGTGATGGTTATAGAATTGTTTTTGAGTGCCAAGAAAAGAAGGCCTTTAATATGCATCATAACCTAGCAATGGCTTTGTCAGCTACTTTCATTTTATACAAGGAAATTAAGAATGGGTAATATATGCTCCTACATGTTACTCAAGGAAGTCAAAATTGAATTCTGCAAGTAAACTATTTGTGTAGTCAAAATAATATCAACAGAGACAGTAATACAAATCTAAAGAGAAAACTATGAAAAATAAGATATACACGCATGCATGCATGCTTGCCTTTTACTGTTAATCCAGATAACTTACAAAACATAGTAAGACTTAACTCGCAACAAGCCATACAATTTTCTGTGGCTGCATCCTCTTCAAACATAGTAATTATCAGGGAGAAGAAGTTGGGAAGAGAGATTCTTCAGGGTAAAAGGAGGGAATAATTCTTTTTACTGTGTTTCAATTTGCAAATACGGAGGATTTAGATTTCAAATTTTAGAGTAACCTGCATAATGTATCTTCAAATTAATATTTCATGCTATTTTCGCTGAATAATCTAGAAGAATGCACCATTTCAAAATCCATTCTCAAATTGCTGAATTGAAGAGTTTTCTTCTCAATCAATTATATACAATTTTTTCTTTAGAAACTAGAAAGAAAAAACACATACACACAACTTTCTCTTTATTTTTACATTTCATATAAACAACATGATTTTTCCCCAAAAAGCATTTATGATTTACCAAAGATCCTCTTTTCATGCTTTAAGAACAATTAATCATTCTAGTTATTCAGGCAACCTTTAGGTACAAAACACAACTTCAATGCAACAAAATATTCCTATAAGATATACAAATCAAACAACCACAATGCCAAAACTCAAACAATACAATCGCCAGCAGTAGAAGGCATAAATTAATAGCAAGCAGATATCAGAAGCATGTTATATTTTACCAGGAGCATCTTCAACAATGCATGTGTCCCGATGTGAGCGAGTGCAGATTTAATCCGAGCATGTCCTTCAAGCTCATTGACATAGTGTGAGACGCTTTCACCTTGCTCATAAGTTTCCACCAAAACAGCAGGATGCACAAGTGGATACACGGGCTTAGGGAATGAAACATCCTTCCATCGACGGAAATTATAAATAAAGCGGCTCAAATGGGCAGCTTCTCTTGCAAGATCAACTTGAGACATCATGAAAACTGCAAACTGCTGTACACTTTCGTCCAATCTCAACCACTTCAGTGTAGGAATGAAATTTGAAACTTTTGCTACCATATTTATTATTACAAAATCTCTCCTAATTGATTCGCCAACACCAGGATGCCTAACCTTTACAGCAACTACCATGGGTTTCACCTGTTGACCAGGGTACCGAAATCTCAAAGAAGCTCGATGCACTTGTGCAATACTTCCAGAGGCAACAGGTGTCTCCTCAAAATTTTCAAAAATTTCAGAGAGCTTACGGCCAAATGCTCTTTCAATGGTTCTCCTTGTGTAAGCAAAGCTGTGTTCAGGAGCTTTGGTGTGAAGCTCTGAAAGCTTGGTGCACAAATCTCTAGGGAAAAGATCCGGGCGTGTAGCTGCCCATTGGCCCCATTTGATGAATGCTGGACCTGCTTTCTCCAAGGTTCGGAGTACAACCTGCAGCCATGTTTTCCTGAACTGCGGCCCACAGCTATCTGCCAATGGTGCCATCACTATGCTGGGTGTGAACAAAATCGCCAAATACAGAGCTCTCAGTAATAATATTAGACCTTCCATAACTGACCACAGAACTGAGGTCATAAAAGCATGCCCATCTTGGGCACGCATATACAAAGTATTCTGAGATGGCAGTTGGTCTGAGTCTGAGAATGATCTCTGTGCCCATGCTAACTGGCCAGAAGACAATGCAAAAATACTAGGAACTACCAGATGAGAACGAGTAATAGCCAAACTGACTGCTTGAGCAATCCTATTTATAGTGGTGAAAGTTCGGCCATTAGATGAACAGTTTTCAGAAAGCCTCTTCCAAGCAATTTGAGCACGATTTGTCACTGCATTACTTGGTGAGAACACACGGAAGTTCCTGGAAAAACCACTGGATGAACAGTTTTGAGAAAGCCTCTTCCAAGCAAATTGAGCATGATGTGTCACTGCACTACTTGGTGAGAACATGCAGAAGTTCCTGGAAAAACAACTACGTCCAAAACTCTTCGTGGTACTGTACAATGAGAGTGAAGCATACTCTCTACTTTGAAATCTATAATGCGAGTACCCTCTGTATTGGGGAAGATGTAACCCAATTGAGACAGTTGCCCCATACTTTCTTACTGCTGAATTGCCGTGTCTCTGGCTTGTAATGATTGAATGTGCAACACTCCTAATATATCTAGAAGTCAAAAATCTGCATTGTAAAAATCAATCAATTCAAATTCCAATCTTTCCTGATCTTTAAAATTTAAAAATTAGACCAGGATTAGAAACCCATATAAGTGGGCTAATTTTTTTTTTTTTTTTTTTTTTTTTTTCTTTTTTAGAAGCTGGGGAGCAGCTTCAAGTGCTAAAATGTGGGAACCTCGGCCCACAGACCTTATTCATTCCAACTTTCGGAGCACAACCTCCTAAATCAACATAGCTGCTTAGGGGGCTCTTCATGCAAAAATTGCACCCATAATTTTCCCATTGCAGTTTCTTACAAAATCGACGATAAATCGAGAAGACTACAAATTAGTGCATAACACAAAAGTTTAGCATTCGTCCCAAATCAATTTACACCAAACCCTTTTTATTATTATTATGACTTAGTTTCTACATTATATTGCAAATTCAGAAAATTTACGGACAAACACGGTAAGCTGGAATAGGAAACGGAGTTATGTCCGAATCACAGACTTATATAGCTCTTCAATAAAAGAAAAAACTAAAATACAAAATTGAAAAGCCTAAAGAGTTTGTGTCCCCAGAGAAAAAAGAAAGTGCACCGACCTTAACATAGCGATTGAATCTGGGGCGTAGGGGTTGGGGTTATCGTGCGCAGGTAGTATGTGTTCGTAGCAAGCATTTTCTTTTCATGGACTCAGCCTTCTTCGTCAACGTTTGGTTTTCATTGCCTTACTTTCAGGTTTGTATTCTCAGGGTTTCCGACGGCGAAATTTCCTTATTCCAAAGCGGCGCAACAAAGACGAAGAAGAAGAAGAAGAAGAAAGAGCTCTCTCTCTGCTGATGGGCCGGTAGATTGGGTCTTCTCTTTCGCTTTCACCAATCTCTACAGTGGGCCCACGCTTTTGAAAGAGTTTGGGCCTCAATCTTTGCATTTAATGGGTTTCTCCGTTTTCTGAAATACCTGTTGTCCTTTTCTTTTTCTTTTTAATTTTTTTTAAAAGTAATGGCATGCGTGATGTCCTTAAATTTTAATGTTATTTTAATCTCATTTCAATTTTTGACCGTAAAAATAGACTATTTCTGAACTTTTCATTAAAAAATCCCCCGACGATGGAGAAATAAAAAAATAAAAAAAAGTGTAAAAAGTCAATAACTTGTATCACTGGTCAATAAAAAAAATTAATTGCATTTTAATATTTTTAATTTTAAAATGTTGCAATTTAGTCTTTTAGTTTTTTTTTTTTTTTGGTAAATTAGCCTTTTAGTTTTTAATCGGCTGCATATTGAGCTTCTTATGAATTTATTAGTTATAGTTTTTAATCTTTAATGCAACTATAAAATTTTGATACAATGTTAGAAGCTAACTTAGATGTTATATACTTTACTGAGTTATGTGGAGTATCATAAATATAATTTTGAGAAAATTTTGTGATAATTGGATCAATGCACTCAGGCTCAATCAATCTGATGGGTTTTCAAACAAAAATCAAAATTGCAACATCTAGACAATACCAAAATGCAATTAAAAAAAAAAAAGGTCTATTATTTGTGTTTCCTCTTTGGGGAAGAAGACCTCCAATATGATGCTAAATTGATTTCTCATTAATAAGAAAATAAACAAAAAACTTTTAGTTTTTTTATTATTATTTATTATTGGAGATATGTGGATTTGAATTAGAGATCATTTTTTGAAAAATATAAAAGTGAAATAAAAATAATTTATTTATGAAAAAATGGTATAAAGTAAAATTAAAGTAGGAGCACTTTCTGTTTTAAAATTAAAGTAAGAAACAAATAAAGTAAAATTATAAAACAGTTTTAAAAACTAAAAATAATTATTTTAGCATTTAATATTTTTTTATTAAAATAGGAAGCACATTCTGTTTTGAAAAAAAAAATACATTTAAATGTTTTATTCTCATAAAAGAAATTATTTTTCCTACCAAACACCTTATAATATTTTTTTTTGTAGTAATACTGTTATTTGCTAGGGAAAAACATACCAAACATGCCCTAAATTTTGCATTTCTAAATTTTATAAATACTAGAAGTAATGCTGCAAAAATTATCTAGTCTACCATTATATTTTACCATCTATATGTGCTATTATTTTATTAGTTAACATATTACTATAACATAGATTTGAATAAATGAACTCATAGAAAAAAAAAATATAATTAAAAATAAGTAAAATAAATATTTAGTAAATATAATGGTAGACGGAATGATATTTCTAATATTATTAATAATTTTTATGAATTTATTGGCTAATTAAATTTTTAATTATATATTTAATTATGTATTTAGATGGTTAACACATGATTTATTTACTAAAAAAAATTAAAACACAAAAATATTTGTCTTATTTTAGACGAGAACCTAGAAAGGTAGGGATCAAAAGTCAATCCTGCCAAAAACAAACGACGAAGACCGCAATGGATTAACGAACTGTCAACTTCATTAATTAAAGAATGTCACCCAAAAATTGAAAAAGACCTAAATGCATTTTGTGATGCTTACAAACTCATTGGTTTTTATGGACATCGAAATAAAATTACAATATATATATATATATATATATATATTTTAACATTGTTTTTTAAATTACAAAATACCCTATTGTATTTTGACTTATAGTTTTAATTTTCCCTCTAAATTTTTTTAAAGCAATTGCCCCACTAAAATTTAGTAAAATGTCAATTTAACCCTTTTCTAAATTTTTTTTATTGTATTTGAAATAAAGTTTAGCAAGGCAAGTTGAAACTTGGGTAAAATTATTAAGGGTATTTTGTAACTTTTCATATGGAGAGTGAAGGATTTGTCCTAGAAATAATAATTTTTGCTACACCATTATCTCTTGAAAAAAAAATAAAAAAATAAAGGGTAAATTACATAAACTCCTCTTCTAGTTTCAATATTTATTTCATACACTCCTATTTAAAAAAAAAAAATTATATATAGTTTCTTTGTGATTAATTTCAATTTAATACTTTGAATTTTTAAAATTATGTGATTTTAGTCTTAAACTTCATGTTTGTTTTATTTAAGTTTTAAAATTTTTAAATTTGTATAATTGGGGCCTTTGATTTTTCAAATTTGAGCAGATTAGTTCAATTTTACAGTTTCAGTAGATGGACTATTAATGGAAAGCATATGACAACCGCATGATCTATTTTTTTTTTTTTAATTTGAAGTAAATGATAGCAAACTGACAAGATTCAAGCAGTAAAACTATGTCAGCTTTACATCACGAATTAGCCGAAAAACACGGTTCATAACATTGTAAATTAAAAAAAATATCTCGTTAACAGTCTGTCCACTGAAATCATAAAATTAAACAAATTTATTCTAATTTAAAAAATCAAAAGTCCAAATTGTACAAATTTGAAAACTTAAAAGCTTAAATTAATCAATCATAAAATTTATAGCCAAAATTGTAGGCGTGAGCGGAGAGGCAAAGGGGAGTACAGTACTAATTTGCAAATTAACTCTAATTTAAATGTTTTTTTTTTTTCATGTAGTTCCATTTCTGTAGTAAAATTTGAAATCACGCGATCAACAATGTTTAACTTTTGTAGAATGATAAAAATATCTTCAATGTAAAATATAAAATAAAATGTATAAGGAGAGTCTTGTACAATTTGTCCTTAAATTAACCTATACAAATAAACATATTTAAATATATATATATATATATATATATATTTTGTCAAAGGTTGGTTTTATTGTTTATTTTATTTCTGTTGACAAATAAACTTGTTTGTAAAATTGTGATTATAGATTTTTGTCTTCTTCGGACTCCACCGTATATTTGCATATAAGAGAGCAAAGATAAGATAAAAACTTCTTTGGTACCTGTGTGATACTTACTAAAAAGATTCCAACACTCAAGTGAGTACTATTTTAGAGAAAAATTTAGAAATTTTTGTGTAAAATAGTAAAAGATCCTTACATTAATGCTTCTCTTTCTATTTCTAGGTTGTGTAACATGATAGGCAAGGCTAAAGGCTTTCTACGTCACAAGTTTTGATTATTCCACACGCGTATGAGAGTGTAGAGGGGTACAGATCTTTTTCAAGTAGACTTGTAAATCGTGTCCTAAAAAGTTATAACTGTCTTTGATTTCTTTAGACACGTGTTAGAGTGTTTTGACAACCTGAATTAGTCTCTGTATTTTTTACCAAAAAAAAGAATTAGCCTCTGTATAAACTATTTTGGAACGAGCCATTTCAGAATTCGGCAGATAAAAAGTTCCAGCGTAAGAATGTCTTCTTCAGCCTCCGGAAATACAGATCGAAAGTTCCAGAGATAGAGATTGTTGTCGGGTTTCCCTTGTTCTGATAAAGCATTCCTCAGATCTAAACCACAGAATATACATCCGGAGTCATGTTTTCATATTCGAATCTTCAAAATCTGAACCTTCATGCTTAGCTCATGGTCTCGAAGTGGAAATATCCACAAAAGTAACTTTTAAAAAAGATTGAATATGTTTTTATTTTCAATATTTACATTGAAGGTAATTTTGTTGGGATATAAAAGTATTAATATGTGAAAAAAATTTAAAACGAAAGGGAGAGTTTGTATAATTTATATTACCTTTATTTTATTTTTTTTTATAACACTTTTGTGTAATTTACCATAAAAATAACAACAAAATAAAATGGAACAAACCCATGTATGTCAATTTTGCCTTACCTGTATGTAGTTTCGTTTTCAATTTTTTTGGCATGGTATATTTTGTCTAAAATAAAGAGTAAATCTCCAATATCGTGTAATACAATTTTTATTTATTTATTTATTTATTTTTAAAAAGCTCTCTAGTTCCAGTTTTGTTACAAAATCACATTTTAAGTTTATCTAATATTTTGTGTTCGTAGGCGTGACCAATGATAAATTTAAACCACTTAGAATATATTTTCTGATCTAAAGTTAAAATATTAATCTGATGAAATTTCTCTCTCTTCCCGTTGTAATGGGTTTTAGTGTTACCAAAAAAAAATTTGATATTCTCTTTTTCAAGATTCATTGATCAATCCAAATAAACTAATCATGAGAAATTAGAAATTGAGCTCTAATTCAGTCACGTTAGAATCAGAAACATTAATTAAACTTATCTTTTGAAGCAATTGGCAACACAATGAGCATAATTTAAAATGTTATCATAAAAACAAGTCAAAATTGCATGACATCTACTTTTATTACCCAATTTATGGGTTAAATTTTCATGTCAATTTTTGCACGGAATTGAAGCTGAAATAAATCCCAAGAAATCCCCATGGCACTTATTTGCTTCAGCCATTTGAAGCAGGCAAAATATATAAAAAGCACATTTGGCATGAAACGCGTAAACAGTGAGAGAGAAACCGCATCACCAATATATATATATATGGACACAATCAGTTGGAATCCTAAGAAAGCAAAAGCAAAATTGAATTCACCAAAAAAAAATAAAAAAATAAAAAGTGAAATAAAACAAATTAAGACAACCCAGAGAGCATGTAATAGAAAAGAGAACCAAATACCAAAGCAGTTTATGAAAACCATCTCAACCCCTCTATACATGTTCTTACTATATCTTTGTACACAAACACCACCAAATTATAACCAGAATTAAAATCATTTAGCTTCGTTTTCTGGTTTCAGGTTCCTTCTGCGAATTAAAATAGAGAGCAGCAACTGGAAGCCCGAGTTCGTTGTCCGAAGCAAATTGGCGAGTACTAAAGTTGCTACGCCCCTCGTCCACTCGAAGCTTGGTCAGCGTGGAACCTCTCTAGCTAAACAGCACAAACACATAGCGGTGAATACCTATTGGTGGTTGCGGACCCATGTACGGCACCACTTCTCTTCCTACAAACATTACAAAATACAACATATGTGTACAATTAACACCATGAGGTATTAGTTTTTTCCAATATGGAATAAATATTTTTTACAACTCATTAAAAAAGGCAAACCTTTTGCAGCATCCAATCCATGTGGAATATCAACTACAATCCTGAAAATTCACAAGCACCAACAATTTTTACAAATCTAATTCATCATCTTCTATATATAGTACTGTTTTTATGGGAAAACTAATTTACCAATGAAGCCACTCTCTCAACGTCGGTTCACTAGGACTGGGAGCATCAGGATCCACCATCACCTACCAAAACCAACTCATATTGTAAACCAAAAATACATAAAATGCAAAGTCAATCTTCTTGCATATATATCTCTTAAAACTCACAAAAAGACCAATAGGGAAAGGAACTCCTCAGCTTTAAACATTAGGATATCCTAAAAAATTTATTGAAATTAAGGAGTGAAATATTAAAGAAATTTGGCAGGTCATAAAAAAATAAATAAAAAAATTTGTGAAACATACTAGTGTATAATGATTGGAAGGATCATGAGGACCGAGGATTTGGATCTTGGGCTTATCGACAGCATCGGAGGGCTTGATTTCGCACCCATTTGTGATCTGTTTTGGACCGTAATGGACAGTGAACTCGGCAGCTGGACCAAACATGTCTACCACATCTCCGATCACTCTTCCCACCACAAGTGGCTCTAGGGACCTGGCCATGTTAACTAGATGCTCAACTAATTAGCAACTGAGCTTCATGTGGCTGTGGCTATCAAGTTGGTTTTGAGGCAGAATATTAATAGTCAGCAGCAAGCATGTTCGAGAGAGATGATGTAGCTCTGGGTTGACACGTTGCACAAATAACCAGATCACGACACGTGGTGCTGACACGTATTCTTTTTCTTGTATCTACGTCGGTTGGCTCAGTGGACTTTCGGCTGTGAGTCTGATGACAGCCAGTCGCCCCATTTGCTTGGTTATAAATACACGTGATTCAATATTATATAGAATGTTTGAGTTATCTCTCTCTAATCTTTTTATTAATATATTTATTTATTATTCTGGTAAATGAGTTATCCCGTGATAAATATTTACAAAATAGTTAAATTATGCTAAAAGTATTGTATCGTCATTATTGTAAATATACGATAGAGAAAAAAATTTGTGTGATGAAAATTTAATTTCCGACACAAAATTATTATATCATCATTATTGTAACAAAATAACGACATAACAATGTCGCAAATTTATTTTGTCAGTGGCTCTAAATGCATTCAGCGCCACACATTCTGAAACTGTTGCGAAAAATCTGCCTGTCAAATACATTCAACGCATTTGTCGCAAAAACTCTACGTGACAAAAATCATTCACGATACAAGAAGTTAAAATGTCGCTAAATAATTAGGCACGAAACATAATTAGCGACATCAAAAATACATTTAGCCACAAATATTCTGCATTTGTCACAAAAACTCTACGCGGTAAAAACCATTCGCGATACAAAAAGATAAAGTATCGCTAAATAATTAGGCGCGAAACATAATTAGCGACACCAAATAAACTGGTGTCGCGAGTTAGTCTAAAATAGCAACTCCTATGTCGCTAATAACACCAAATTAGCGACAGAAGAAGCTTTTGTACCGCAAATAATAAGTGGTGTCATAATTAACGACGAATGCGTCGCTAATTATGTTGAGAACATTCAAATTAGCGACACAAAAGACTTGCCTTGCTAATTTGTGGACAATAGCGACGTCAGCGTCGCTAATTATGTCTAAATTAGGGACGCCATTTTCTATTAGTGACATAGAAGACATGTGTTGCTAATTTGTAAAAAAAAAAGATGCAGGTGTCACCAATGAGGGGTAAAAGGCAACACTTGCGTCGCTAATTAGGTCAAATTAGCAACACATGTATCGTTAATGAGAAAAAATTAGCGATACATGCAGTTTGTGTCGCTAATTTGGAAAAAGGCGATGCAGATGTCGCCAATGAAGGGTAAAAGGCGACATCTGCATCTCTAATGAGGAAAAATTAGTGACAAATGTAGTTTGCGTGTCGCTAATTTGGACAAACATGATGACTCGGTATTTGATTCACACATACTAAAAATTAATTCACACCTACCCACAATTATTTCATAGCTACCAAAAGAATCAATTCACATCTACCATTCTATAATTATAAATATGTACCTTCTATCTTTCACAATCCACTCTTCATTTTCAATTCTCTTTCTTAAATACATACTTCTATTTTGAAAGAGTATCAGCAATTATTCTAAATTATTCAGTGATATTATTTTAAAGTAAAGGGAAAGAATGAAATATTCATCCAAAAATGAATAAAAGTCCCCAACTATGCATAGATATTCTTATGCTTTTTTTTGCTTTTCGATTTAGCTGATACTCTTTCAAAATAGAAGCAAATGTTAAAATATTTTTGACCATTGCTCTCTTTTATTTGATAGTCTCACTACAAATCGTCGATTTATGTGCCTTATGTAGTTCACCTACCCAAAAGATCAAAGGTTTCATTCTTGATACAATAGATGTGGGTTGAGGCTAGATTGCAAAAGTAACAATCTTTGGTAAACTAGAATTGAAGAGAAGCTTGATTGGTGGAAAGAGGTACGATGAGCAAGTCTATAAATTGGAGAAGCATATAAAGATGCTGAATAGATTATTTGTTATGTATAATTCAAAAAAAAAAAAAAATCAACTTTCCATAGATATTCTTTATGGTTTTTCTCTTAGATTTAGTTGATACTCTTTCAAAATAGAAGCAAATGATAAAATATTTGTGATCTTTACGCTTTTTAAGGTGATCGACTCACTACAAATCAAAGATCTATGTGCCTCGGTCATTACCTCTTCTAAAGATCAATTATTTCATTGTTAGTACACTAGATGCGTGTCTAAGTTGTATGTCAGAAAAAGGCAATCAAAACTTAGACAAGGCTCGCCATCATCTGCTCACTTGGTCTTTTTTCATTTGCTGAGATTGATGGATAATTTACATAAATATATTGGTTCTAAGAGATTGTTTGTTATTAATCAATAAAATAATAATATTTTATTGGATATTTTTCTTAGCATTATTTCATATATATATATATATATGTATATTTCTTTGTAGCATATAGATCCGAAGCCTTTATTCACCAAAAAAATATAAATTATCACTAATTTGTGGTCAATAGCAACGCATGCGTCACTAATACCTATAAATTAGCCACAAAGTTTGCTTTGTGTCACTAATTTGGATAACACATGCTTTGATAATTAATTCGCACCTACTAAAATTTAATTTGTACATACCATTCTCTATCTATAAATACGTACCTCTTCACTTTCACAGTCTCTTCATTTTCAATTCTCTCTTTTACATAAATATCTTTTTTGCCCTCTATTTTGAAATAGTATAAGCTATTATTCTAAATTATTCAGTTGATATTTTTTCAAAATAAAATGAAAGAATGAAATATTCATCCAAGAAGGAAAAAAAATTTCAACTATACATAGATATTCTTATGTTTTTTTCTATTCGATTTAGCTTATACTCTTTCAAAATAGAAGAAAATGTTGAAATATTCTTGACCATTACGCTCTTTTATTTTATTGATCCACTACAAATAGTCGATCTATGTGCCTCATGTAGTTCACCTACCTAAAGATCAAATATTTCATTCTCAGTCCAAGTTGGATATCAGACAGTGGCAAATAAACCTACTTGATTCTCATTTTTATTTGTTATGTAATATAAAAAAATTATCAACTTTGCATAGATATTCTTTATGGTTTTTCTCTTAGATCTAGCTGATACTCTTTCAAGATAGAAGCATATGATGAATTTCTTTTTCTTTACGCTCTTTGAGTTGATCGACCCATTACAAATCAAATATCTATGTGCCTCGGTCAACGATAGCTCAACAATATTTAGCCTATCTTGACACTATAAAAAGAAATCATAGAAATTATTCATTTTCTAAGACTGAATTTTAAAACATAAAGGGAAAGATTTTCATAAAAGGTTTTAGGGCATTACATCTCCACATGTATGAAGAACAAACTCATAGTCAATATTACAGACAAAAAAGACTCTAGAACTAGCAATCTTTTGACATAATAATTCTGAATTGCATGACAAAATATGGTGACAAGCACGCCATAAAAACAACTTCATCTTATTAAGAGTCTAGACATACCAAATACTTTTCCACCAATCAACATGATGGCTACAACTAGGCTTTCATAAGGATTCTGCCAACTTATAAACACTAACTATATGTTTATCATTGGAACTATAATTCCAAACTAGCTTGTCTTCCAACCTATTTCCTCCCAAAGGAATTTGTAAGATAGCCTATGCCTCCACTAGAGAGGAAATAAAAAACCGACAAGCTAGATCATGGTTCCATTGACCATACACAGTGAAAAGATCTAAAACTATAACATTGTCACCCAAATTGCTAGAGGATAACACCCAAAAAGATAAAGGTATAGGTACCCATTTGTCATGATAAATAAAAATGGTACAACCTTTCCTAACTCATCATCTTATTTTCCTTATTAGAATATCCTTTTTTTTATAGTGAACTTTTCTATAAAAAGGAATAGTTTGGTAATAAAGGAACAGCCAAAATATTTAAGGAAGAAAAATACATAGACTTTAGCACCTTGACAACCAAACAATTTGGAGAGTGAAAATTTTTCCTTACCTGTTTTGCTAATTGTTGTAGCATGGTTTTGGTATGACTTCTCCGAGTTCCATGTACTGCTCCAGTCCCCGTTAGGCAGTCAGCTTCGTCAGAGAAGACTTGCAAGATAGTCAGAGGGGCACCGGTGGGGTCACTGGTGGCATTCCTACTCTGATGCCTATGTCAGCCATGGTGAAGGAAAATGTGGGCTCACTCTTCCCTCTCTCTTTACCAAGCTTAAAATACACAACAATGGTGGAAAACAAAGGAATAAAGAATGATGAAAAAGGTGAGTTAATGGCTGGCGGGCAAAGAAAGGAAAGTAAGGGAAGGATTGAGTGACCTTTGGACAAAGGGAAGAGAAAAAAAAGAGAATGATGGTCGATGCAGATCCTAACAAAAGACCTGGATCCCTTCTTACATACCTCTACCTTCCATTTATACCTTACCTCGATGAATAGGATTTAAAGATTAAAATCCTAGATCCTGGGATGGTGACGCGTGGCAATCAGATGGACAAAAAAAGGGGACAGTTCTGTCCCAACATGGGCCCACAATGGGATCTTGTCCCCATGTCACGTCACTTACCCCCTCCAACCTTTTCTCTGGCTAGGCTTTTGACTGGCTAGGCCTCTGCCTGGCTGGGCCTCTGACTGGCTAAGCTCAAAATGCCTGAAAGGTGAGTCAAGCTTGTGGGTTTTTTAAAGGGTAACTTTGGGTCTACCCTTTACTTGGAGTCTTACATGGTGTGAAATTCACCCATAACACTAATAATGCTCTATTAAAATTTTCAAGAAGCCAAAAACCTAACCCACCATCTTTCCAATACGAACCACGCACATCGCCTCTCTTCCCCAATCAAAAGCGACCCATAAGAGAGTGGATATCGTCAAAGAGAGATTAAGGAAGCCAAAAACAACCACAAAAATAGGAATAGACCAAACCGTACTACCTTTAAGAGAGCATGTGTACCAACCTTGGAAAACATTTGTTGTTTCCAATTAACTTTGAAGCTTGTTCCAGACTTTCTCCTTAAGAAAATGAAACTTTGCCACATTCTCTTGAAAGATAAATGAATACCTAAAAAGGAACTTATGGAGTAGGTATAATTAATCCCCAGAACCTTTAAAAGATCCATAACAGAGTGGATATCGACACATATAGAATAAGGAAGTGACAAGCAATCGCATAAGTAGGAATAAACTAAACCACTGCCTTTAAGAGAACCTCTTTACAACCTTGGAAAACAATTTTTCCTTCCAACCTTGACACTTCTGCCAAACTCTTTCCTTAAGAAAATGAAACTTTACCACATTCCCTCTCCTAAAAGATAGAAAAAAATACCCAACTAGAAATAACGGAGTAAGGTACATCTTATCTTGAGCACCTTTAAAATCATACTTTGAACCTGTTTTGACACATCGTTATGAAAAGAGACAACAAATTTTGAGAAATTAATACATTGACCCGATGCAGCCTAGCAATCCCACAAAATAGATTTAATAAAAAAAATCTTCCTCAATAGTTACTTGAGAAAAGATTAAACTATGTTCAATAAAAAGAGAGTGGAGATAATAAGACAACCAAAAGCAATCTTGAAACCATGGATTTGTCTTCTTTGAATAGTCGATTGTAATAAACCATATTGACTTGCTTGTTTTGTACTATGTTAATCTATGAAGAAGATGTATCACATGGTTCACTAAAAAATGGTCTTGGTTGGAAGATGTTGCCTTACAGTAAAACATTAAAAAGAACACACGTGTTATTGGGCTTAGGGTGAATGAGTGGGTCCTAGTTATTTATTATAATAGGGATTATGATTCTCGTTGGATATTTTTAGGACTGATATTGAGTTTGTTGAAGTTAAACTCTTGCATTTGTATTCCTTGTGACTTTAAAATACATTTCTCATAATGAAAGGAAACTTTTTTTGTTCAATAAAGTCTGATAAGTGGATAACTTTTTTTGTTTGATAAGGTCTGATGAATTGATAAGAATCACAACCAAATACTTAAAAAAAAAAAGAGAAATCAAATGATTTTTTAAATAATGTTATGGTGAATTTCTACAATGGGCTAAGGGAGCTTAAGGCCCTTGGAACCAAGAGGGCCTAAATGGCCACACCTTGTGAGCCTCCAAGTAAAGGATAAGCCCAAATTACCCTTAAAAATTTCACCCTTCAGGCATCTAAGGCCCAGCCAGGCAGAAGCTTAGCTAGACAGAGGCCTAATTAGAAGAGTGGCTGGAGGGGTAAGTCACGTGACCAAGGGACAAGATCACCTGTGTTGGGATAGAAATGTCATCTCCTTTGTCTGCTTGATTGCCACATGTCGTCATCTGGAGATGTAGAGTTTTAATCCCATTAATCTTAGCCATTAAGGTAAGTTATAAAAGAAAAATATGGGTAAATGAAAGGGATTCGCGCCGATCCCTTTCTTTTTTCTCATTTTTTTTCTTGATCTGGTAGTCACTCACTCTTTCTTACACTTTTCCTCTCTTTGTCCAATAATTAAAAACCTTTCTTCTTCCTTGGTCATCTTTTCCACCTATATTTCTTCCTTTTCCACCATTTTTTATATATTATGCACCTGGTAAAAAGAAAGAGAAGAGTGAGACCATTTTTCTTAACCATGGCTGACTTACGCATCAGAGAGAAAACGTTGATGACCCCATTGGTGACCCTCTGACAATCTGTATGACTTGCAGGAAAGGTTGGCTTACTGACATGGAATCAGAGCTGCAAGTGGAGTTCGAAGGAGCTGTACCAGAAATGAGCCACAACAAATGGAGTCTTCTGTGGAAAACAATTTATTTTCCTATTACTTAGTTTTAGCTTGTTTTTGCTTTTAATTTTTCTTTTCCTGAGCATTGATTTTGATAGCTCTAGTTTTGCTACTTTTATTTGTGAGATAGTAGGTTTGGAAAGTTTGATTGTTGTAGCTTCAGTTGTTCTTGCTGTGGTTGTTTGTTATGTTGGAGATTTGCTTAAGCTTTTTTGGTATTTTGCATATGTGATGTTTTTTTTTCATGGGTTGAATTTACGGTTTAGTTGTTATTTTTCAAAAGAGAAAAACCAAAACAAAAAACGTAGGGCTAGGAAAAAAAAAGATATAAAAGAAAGAAAAATAGCCCATGTTTTGTTTGTGAACTATGTTTTTTTTACCCTATTTGTGGAACATTTGGGCTGAAAGCTTGATGGGAGTCTGACTAAAATCCCAGGGGGTGAATGTTGAAAGAAATGAGAAGAATGTTAGAGAGCCTGCCGACGACGCAACATGACCAAGAAGAGCTCTCTAATCGAAGAGCTAAGGACAAGCAACTCATGGGGACAAGCACTGTCTAGCATCAGGAGACTTCCATTCCTAGAGCTGAAGATAATGTACCACCGCCACAGAGATTGCCACCTGTCAGAAGACATAGCAAGAGGTGCGTGGTGCCTTGGCCAAAATGTGCCCGATTGCTAAACATTAAGAACTACCTGGACTAGCTGATTGCCTTGTTTTCACAGCTCCAATAGATCTAGGCACCCAACACTCAGACACGCAGAAGTCAGCCCTTTGCTAATTCTTTATGGCCCTGCAAAATATCACATGACCATGGAGAATAGGGAGAGATTGGGGAAGAGATAAGGCTTGCCATAGTGGAGTCGTCGAGATCAAGATTGACCACATCATGTGGGACAGGATGGAACTGGCATCTCACATCGCCAGAGAACCTGCATGCTAAAGACATATGGGGCAACTCGTGGCTCAATGATGCCTTCTCTACACCAAACGAGACTCTCAACTTGAGCAACATCAGAAAGTCGCTGGAGGCTAGAAAAAGGGCACACAAGGAAATGAACGCGAGCAGTTCTGGATGGAACATCTTAGAAAGGCATAGCTGAAAGAAGAAAGAGTTTGAGTCCGTGTAGACAAGAGGCAAAGAATTGAAGTTGAGGTGTGGAGAAGAGTTGAAGAGGGAGAATGTAAAAGAGTCCTTAGCGAGGAGAGAAAGATCTGGGAATCACTATGGTGAGACAGGAAATCAATTTCGAGCAACAAACCGAATCCAAGATTACCTGATGGACCCAGTTGTTCAGGTTCCTAGAATAATGGTTGCCTAAACCACGTCACCATTCACAGCAACGATCTGCTGTGCCATCCTGCTTCGGAACTACAAGGTCCCGAATATAGAATGCTATGAAGTTAAGACATAACTTCAAGTTTGCTGGTTGTAGCTTCAATTATGCTTGCTGTGGTGGTTTGTTGTGTTGGAGATTTGCTTAGACTTTTATGGCATTTTGCATGTGTGATGTTTTTTTTGTGGGTTGAGATTTATGGTTTAGTAGTTATTTTTCAAAAGATAAAAACCAAAATAGAAAACGTAGGGATAGAAAAAAAAAGAGAAAAAAAAGGAAAATAACCCATATTTTGTTTGTGAACTATATTTTTTTTACCCTGCCCATGGAACACTTTGGCTGAAAGCTTGGTAGGAGTCTGGCTGAAATCGTAGGGGGTGATTGTTAAAGAAAATAGAAGAATGTTAGAGAGCCTACGGGTGATGCAACATGACCAAAAAGGGGTTGAGCCCTGTAATCGACGAGCTAAGGATGAGTAACCCATGGGGCAAACATTGTCCAACACCAAAAAACTTCCATTTCAGAAGATAAACAGACCGTACCAACACCACAGTGATTGCCACCGGTTAGGAAATGGAGCTAGAGGTACGTAGTGCCTCGATCGAAATGTGTCCGATTTCCAGATGTTGAAACCACCTGGACCAGCTGATTGTATTATCAGACCTAAGGACTTGCAACTCAGACAAGTAGGAGTCAGGCTCTTTTGAATCTTCACGACCCCGCAGAAGATCACTTGGCCATGGAGAAAGGGGAGAGCATGGGGAAGAGATAAGGTGTGCTAGAATGGAGTCATTGGAAGAGATATCAGGAACGCTTGCCTGTGGGACATGGTGGAATTGGCATTGCACATCACTAGGCAACCTGCGTGCCAAAGACACATGAGGCAGCTTGCAGCTTAGTGGTCACCAAACTAGGCTCTCGACTTGAGCAACCTCAGGAAGTCGCTGGAGGCTAGGATGAGAGCACACAAAAGAAATGAGCACGAGCAGTACCAGATGGAGCATTATAGGCAAGCATAGATGGAAGAAGAAAGAGTTCAAGTCTGAACAAGAATGTAAAAGAGTCATTAGCAAGAGAGAAGGAGAATAGCTATAACAACACCTGGGAACTCCTAAGGTGAGACAGAAAATCAATTTCAAGCAGCAGACCGAATCTAAAATTACGTGATGGACCTATATGTTTAGGTTCTTGGAAAATAGTTAACTAGACCACGTCACCATTCATATTAGCCATTCACCGTGCCATCCTACCTCAGAACCTCAAAATCCCTTACATAGAACGCTATGAGGTAGGACAAACCCTGTGGAGCACCTGAAGTTCTATTGTGTCTGGATGGAGTTTGAGGTAGCCTATGATACTGTCATGTGCAGGGCGTTCTCACAAACACTTGGAAGAGTGGCTAGGGCTTGGTTCACGAGCCTGAGACCTAGAACCATTGGGTCTTTTAAATAGCTAGAGGATTCCTTCGCAACTCAGGGGCTAGACCCGTGAAGAAACCTCTCTCCGACTTGTCTTCAATTGTCCAAAGGGAATGTGAGTCCCTTAAAGTGCACATCTAAAGATTCACGGAGACCATGATGTAACTTGAAGGGGGAAACGATGAACGTGCAATACAAGCCATGCAGGATGGCTTAAGGGGTGAGGATTTCATCCAGACTATCTCAAGAAACCCATCTCGAACATTTCTCTAAATGTTAGTTGAGGCTCACAAGCATATCTTAGTTGAAGAGATCATTAGATCACGCAGGATCTTAAGGGGAAGAGGTGAACACATAAATAAATCCAGGAGAAACCAACAAGGAAAACCCCTGGGGAACAAGCGAAACAACTAGGAGGGTAACCAAGCGCCTCATTTCCAAAGGAACATATTTGAAAGATTCACTCCCCTGAATACGACACATGCCGAAATGCTAATAAAAATCGAGGGAGCAATTTCTAAAAAAGCCTACCCTGATCAAGTTGTCAACAAAGTTCTGGAACCGGAGAAAGTATTGTTGGTATCACAAAGATCATACACACGACACAGATGAATGCATATAGTTGAAGGAAGAGATAAAAGCCTTCATCCAGAAAGGGCAGCTACACAAGTTTGTAGCATGAGCGCCTCTGTTTGTGTGGACTGTTCCACTAAACCATATGGGTTGTATACACCCTTGCCAATTCCTACTCATCCTTGGGTTGATATTTCCATAGATTTTGTCTTAGGATTGCCAACGACTAGGAGGGGGATGGATTCCATATTTGTGGTAGTGGATAGGTTTTCCAAAATGGCATATTTTATCCCTTGTAGGAAAACCGATGATGCATCGAATGTGGCAGATTTGTTTTTTAGGGAAAATATTAGGTTGCACGGTATGCCTATGAGTATTGTGTACTATAGAGATGCTAAGTTTCTTAGTTATTTTTGGAAAACTTTGTGAAAGAAATTAGGTACAAAGCTCTTGTTTTCTTCAACTAGTCATCCTTAAACCGATGGTCAAATTGAGGTAATTAATAAAACTTTGTCTACTTTGTTACATGCATTAATTAAAAGGAACCTAAAGAGTTGGGAGGAGTGCGTGCTGCATGTTGAGTTTGCATATAATCGAAGCATGCATTCTGCTACTAAATTTACTCCATTTGAAATTGTTTATGGCTTTAATCCTTTAACTTCTTTGCCTATTAACAAAATAGTGAATTTAGATGGTGCAAAAAAAGCTGAATTTGTCAAGCAATTGCATGAGAAGACACGGCAACACATAGAGAAGAGAACTGAACAATATGTCAATCAAGCCAACAAAGGCTGAAAAAAGTTTGTGTTTGAACTAGGTGATTGGGTTTGGTTGCATATGCATTAGGATAGGTTTCCCGAAACAGCAACGATCTAAGCTATTGCCACGTGGAGATGGTCCATTCCAAGTGCTTGAAAAGATTAATGACAATGCCTACAAGATTGATCTTCTAGGTAAGTATGACGTTAGTTGTACCTTTAATGTTTCTGATCTCTTTTCTTTTGATGTAGGTGATGCAAATCTTTTGCAAGGGAGAAGGAATGATGAGGACATCAAGCCATACAGAGGAGGTGGTCCATAGAATGGGTTGAGCTATCCAGGAGGTCCCATGACACGTAGCCGAGCCAAGCAATTCAAAAAGGCTTTGTAGCTTTATATTCAACAAGCTCTGGATAAAAAGATCGAAGAAGCTATGGATGGGCCTAGGGTGTCTACATGTATCAATTTGCTGAGCTACATTAAAGAGTAGGCATGTCATGGGCCTGAAATTATTTAGTTTATTAGTTAAAGGTATATTAGTCTTATTTCCTATTTCTGTAGGGGTTTATTTTTAGATTGATTTCCTAATTTCTAGGGTTTATTAATTAGAAAAACATATTTGGAATACATTGTTTTTCTTTTTAAAGGCAAATTTGGCCAGCAATAAAAAAGTTACATATTATTCAGCAAATATTGTGAGAGTTATTTTCTCTTCTCCTTTGTTCTTCTAGTTCACGCCTAGGACTTTTCTAAAGAACAATTTTCCAACTTATCAATCAAAGAGGGAAGCTTTGATTATGGCGTTTATAGCAAGGTTCTTGTCTCTTCCATAGACAACGGGTCAAGCTTCCATACCAAGGTTCCAATCTCTCGTTAGATTGAGGGTCGAGGTCAACTTCGTAACCATTGAACCATTGTATAAAGATCTAACCCGCAGGGATTCACATCAAGTTGGGTCTCAGAATACTAGGCCACCACAACTAGATTAGGAAGGGAAAAGTGGAGTGAACGTAGCAACGCTCCTCAGGTCGTATCCAAGGGAATGTCCAGACCATTTTTAGGGGACCAGGGGTAAGCGGTGACTCGAATCAGTCTAAAAAGGCTTCTGCGAGAGATGCCAAAAGATGTGAATAGAAGTATGAGGCGAACTTCACGATTAGACTACCAAAGACTGCCCAGGCAGACCCTTTCTCCTTAACTTTCAATGACCAAAAGGTTCTGAATATCCACCACCCGCATGATGATGCAATTGTGATAGCTGCCCAATTAGCCAATTACATGGTGTTCTAGATGCTATTTGACAATGAGAGTTCGGTGGACATCTTATATGTCTCAGCCTATGATGCGATGGGCTTGAA
This sequence comes from Ochetophila trinervis, assembly GCA_003254975.1. Taxonomy (NCBI): domain Eukaryota; kingdom Viridiplantae; phylum Streptophyta; class Magnoliopsida; order Rosales; family Rhamnaceae; genus Ochetophila; species Ochetophila trinervis. Next base: position 162,647 of record QANX01001322.1, read on the forward strand.
GAGGGAAGCACTTAAGCCAGTCAGGGTCCCCTTATCAGGGTTCACTGGCGAAACAATTTTTTAAGAAACATCTACCGAGCTTCCTTTGACAATGAGGAAGGTACCCAACAAAGCAACAATCATGGTTAACTTTTTGGTCATGAAGACCCCATCAACATACAACACTATAATTGGAAAGCTGATCGTGAATGCCTTGAAGGTAGCCACTTGGACTTATCATCTGATGGTAAAATTTATGACCCCATGAGAGGGTACATGTTGTGTCTAAAAGGACCAGTACGAGTCGAAGAAATGCTACGTCACTCTCTCAAGGACAAAAACATATCTTTGGAGTCATTTGCCATCTGTTCACCTAGGCCTGAGAACAAGAGACTTAATAATCTATTTTGTTCATTCACCTTTGAGCGGTAAAGCTCCGAGCCAGCTAGGAGCACAAACCACCCTAAAAAAGCCAAAAGAAAAAGTTTTCCTTTGAGCAGAAATGCTCTGAGCATCTCTTAGGGATATTTGTCCTAAGTATACCATCAAATTCAAACCTGTCAGCAGAAGGAATCAAAGAGCTAAGTTCTGAGATGATTGCTGAAAAAGATGGCTTAGACCCAGGCATAGGCATGATGGAGCCAAAATATACACGTGTGGGTTGCATAGAAAGGAAGAGCTAGACAGATGAAGCGAAGAACCAAAGGAAAAGGATCCCTTGAGGAGAGCCACTGGAAGAACTCTCAAATGTCCAGCTGGACCTGAGTGACCTAAGGAAGACTACAAGAATCAGTACAATCCTTTCATTGGAAATTAAGGAAGCACTTGTGAAGTTCCTGAAAGATATTTCATATACTTTTGCCTTGTCCCATAAGGAGATGCCTAGAATCAACTCGGATGTGATGGTACATAGGTTGAATGTTGATCATAGCTTCAGACCAAGCAAGCAGAATAGGTTAGCTTTTAATCCCGAGAGATATAAGGTGATAAAAAAAAAAGGTGGAGAAACTTTTAAAGGTAGGATTTATCAAGAAAGTGTTGTATCCCACCTATTTGGCTAATGTGGTGCTCGTTAAAAAACGTAGTAGAGAACGGCAGGTGTGCGTAAACTTCACACACCTTAACAAAGCATGCCCTAAAGACAATTTTCCATTGCCAAAACTTGATCAGCTTGTGGACTCGACGGCGGAAAGTGAATTGTAATAGTTTTTTTTATTGCATTCTCAGGATACAATCAGACTCGAATGCACCTCGAAGACTAGGAAAAGACCGCCTTCATCACTAACCTCAGATTATATTGTTATAAAATGATGCCCTTTGGGTTCAAGAATGTTGGAGCCACTTTTATGAGGTTTGTATACAAGATATTTGACGAACAAATCGGGAAGACTATAGAGGTGTACATGGGCAATATGTTGGTGAAAAGTATCAAGGCAACCGAGCACCTGACCCACCTAAATAAGATGTTCGGCATCTTAAAAAAGCACAAGATGATGGCTAACCTTGCAAAGTGCACTTTTAGAGTATCCTGGGAGAACTTTTTAAGTTTCATGGTGAACCAATAAAGAATCGAGGCCAACCCCAAAAATATCAGAGCGATCATGGAAATTACTTCTCTCTGGAAAATGGAGGGTGGCGAAAGGCTCACATGAAGTATAGTAGCCCTAAATCAATTTATTTCAAAAGCCACTGACAAGTGCTTGCCATTTTTTAAGATCCTTAAAGGAGCCAAAGATTTATTATGGACTGAAGAGTGTGAGGAGGCATTCACTTAGCTCAAGGCATACATGAGCTCCACGCCTTTGTTCTTTAAACCAGTAGTTGGAGAAATGCTCTTACTTTACCTGGTTGTCTAAGATACGACAGTAAGAGCGGCCTTAATATGAGAAAAAAGAATCATGCAGTACTCAGTGTACTACATCAGTAAAGCCATGGTACAGGCGAAAATGAGGTATTCAGACATCAAGAAGCTCGCACTCACGCTAGTCATATCGTCAAGGAAATTGAAGCCCTACGTTCAGGCTCACCCAGTGTTTGTGCCAACTATTTACCAACTGAGGCAGGTTCTTTAGAAATCTGAGACTTCAAACAGGCTAATCAAGTGATCGATCGAGCTAGGGCAATACAGAATCTCATACCAACCCTGGAGAACGATGAAGGCACAAGCTGTGGTAGATTTCATTGCTGAGTTTTCTAACTTCAGAGGAAAGGAAGTTGAAGTCCCAGAGGCTGGGAGAGAATGAAGAAGTGAAAGACAAAGCTCATTGTGGACCCTGCATGTCGATGCTTCCTTGAGCGAGCAAGGAAACGGGGGCAGTTTTTATACTCACCACGCCTGGACTAGACCACATCAAATTGGAGTATGCAATAAGGCTAAAATTCAAGGCGTCTAATAATGAGGTGGAGTATGAAGCCCACAGTGACTCTCAGTTGATAGTCAAGCAAGTAAATTCAGAATATCAAGCGAAAAGGGCTACCATGATCTCCTACTTGGTCAAAGTAAAGGAAAGAAGTTGAGAAGTGCTGCATCACTCATATTCCGATGGCTAAAAATGTTAATGTTAGTTCATTGGCCAGGCTAGTGCCAACATCGGAATTTGAACTCGATGCACCATCCGAGTATAAATGCTCAAGCAGCCCATTATCTCAGAAGATGAGAAAGAAGTGAGCCCAGTTGGGAGTAAAGCATGCTGGAAGGATGCCATTACAAAATACATGACTGATGGAACCCTACTAAAAGACAAGTTAGAAGCTATAAGGCTCCGTACTAAACCTTAATCGACGAAGTCTTGTACAAATGGATTTCTCACTGCCTTATCTCAAGTGCCTGGATGAGGTCCAGGCAAATTATGTTAGAAAGGAGATTCATGAAGGAGTTTGTGAAAATCACGCAGAAAGTCAATCTCTAGTGCATAAAGTTATCATGCAAGGTAATTACTGGCCTATTATGAAAGAAGATGCCAGAAACTACGTGAAAAAATGTGATCTCTATCAGAGGTTTGCAAATGTTCCAAGAAAGTTACCTAAGGAACTCATTTCCATTGTCAACCCTTGACCTCTCGCACAGTGGAGAGTTGACCTTATTGGAGCTCTGCTAACATGACGAGGACATACGAAATATGCAATAGTAGCTGTGGATTATTTCACCAAGCGGGTGGAAGCTGAACTATTGTCCATGATAACATAAGCCAATACTACAAACTTCATATGGAGGTCCATTTATGCAGGTTCTGGATACCACATACTATCATAAAGGACAATGGCAGTCAGTTTGACAACAAAAATTATAGGGACATGTGCTATTGGCCAGGAATCAAAGTTGCATTCTCATCCCATTCCACCCACAGGAGAATGGACAAATGAAAGAGATCAACAATATTATTAAGATTAACATGAAGACTAAGTTGGATGCAAATTAGGGAGCCTAGATGGATGAGCTCCCAAAGGTTATTTGGGCGTATCAAACCACACCAAGGATCGGTACACATGAGACCCCATTTTTCCTTGCCTTTGGAGCATAGGCAGTAGTAACAGTGGAAGTAGGATAACCAAGCTTCTGAGTCAGGCACTTCCAGCCTAACAAGAAAGAGGAACAAATGCTTTTAAGCCTAGATTTGGTTGAAAAAATGAGAAACATGGCTCAAATCAGAGCCGCAACATATCAATAACAGGCAGCCTAGCATTACAACTCAAATGTGAGGCAGTGAAACTTAGTTTTGAGGAAGGTCATGATTAACAAGAAAGAGCATGGTGTTGGAACACTGGAACCAACATGGGAAAGACCGTATAGGTTGATCGAGATACTCAGACCTGGCACCTATTTCCTTAAGGAACTAAGTAGGAATGTGCTCACTCACTCTTGGAATGCAAAGCATTTAAAAATTTACTATCAGTGAAGATTCTTGTAATGAGAGCATAGAAAGACTTATGTACATACTATATCCTACAGTTAATGAAATGAAATTCGCTATTTTTATAAGCATGGCTTAATGAGGTTTGATGTAAAATTTGCTCACTAAGCCTGACTCTTTTTCCTAGACGAGGGGGCAACACCCCGACTGTGGTCATGACTCAAGTTCTAAAAGGAACTAGAGCTTCATTCATCGAACCTAATTCAATTTTCCAGTCAAAAGGGAAATGTCCCAACTAAGGTCAAGACCCATGTTTCTAAAAGAACTAGAGTCTAGAAAAACTCACTCACAGTGCCTGACTCTTTTTTCTAGTCGATAGGGCAATGCCTTGACTGAGGTCATGACTCAGGTTTCGAAAAGAAATAGAACTTCACTCATTGAGCCTGACTCTATTTTTCGGTCAAAAAGGCAATGCCCTGACTGAGGTAGGACTCAAGCTCTAAAAAGAACTAGAGTTTAGAAAAACACGTTCACCAAGCCTAACTCCATTTTCCAATCGAAAGGGAACACTCCGACTGAAATTAAAACTCAAGTTTCAAAAGTAAATTTTGCTTTTCTCACCGAGCCTGACTATATTTTCCAGTCCAAAGAGTGATGCCCCGACTGAGGTCAGGACACAGGTTCTATAAGGAACTAGAGCCTAGAAAAGCTTGATCACCGAGACTGACTCGATTTTTCAGTCAAAAGGGAAATGCCCCGACTAAGGTCAGGACTCAGGCTTTGAAAGGAACTAGAGCTCAATAACATCATCTTGCTACGCCTAACTCATTTTCCAATCAGAATGGTATAACCCCGACTGAGATCATGACTCAGGCAAAATGCCAGCATGGTCCCCGAGACTGACTCAAGCTTAGCGGCTTTATCCAAATTAAGACTACAACTCAAGGTTTTTGACAAGTAGCAAAGAGATGACACATCATTGATCAAGTGAAAAAAGACCAACTCGGGGTATAGTCCCTTGGTAAAACCTTTACATGCTTCCTCAAAATAAGTAAAGGTTAGGGAGAGTCATGTCAGGAGAAACCACATCCAAGCTGAGGACCCCCACCGAAAAAAGAGAAAACCAGGTTCAAATCGTTCAAATCTTTAATTAGAAGTTAAATCTTGGATTTTCAAGTTGGATTCCAAGTTTTTGTTGATTTTAAAGTTTGGGAATTTAGTTTTAAGTCTTTACTAGTTTGAACTTCTTAGTTAGACACTTGGCAAAATCGTGGCATAGTAAATAAATCTTGGAAGAACTAGCTAACATCAAAGCATTCAAAAAAGCAAACACATTCCAAGGAAAGAGATAAATAATGTCCATAAGAAAAATAAAGGTGCAATAAAATTAAAGTGCCCGCGATGGGGCATAAAGTCTTGACTTAGCAAAAGTAAGCTTTTAAAAAAAAAAGCATGTGTTACATAAAAAGGTCAAATGATAAAGAAATAAAATAGATTATGCGAAGGAACCAGGAACAGGAGTTTGAGAGTCGTCAGTGGTGGGCATGACAGCTGTGGGACTCAAGGCTGTTGGAGTTGTTCTAGGAGATTCGGTGCTTGGACCTGACTGAGTCGCCTCAGGAAGTCTCGAGCTGGATGCAAGGAGAGCTGGGTTTGCACAGACTATCCCAGAGGATTAAGAGGCTGGCTAACTCAAGGCATCCTCCAGCCAAGCTATATTCAAGTTAGGCCAGAGCGACTTGACCGTCTGGACGACCATGTCAAAGCCTGCGTAGAATTGCCCTACAGCATGAGTCACCAAGTCCTGATAAGCCTTTTAGACAGCTACGATTTTCCCCGAGCTTCACATCATGTCTAGCCTTCTTGAGCTAGTCCTTAACACCCTGAGTGACTATAGTGAGGGTCTGATCCTTCCTCCATAGCTCTTCGCTTTTCAGTTTGAGGTCACCCTTTCTTTTGGCCACACGATATTTGAAGTTTGTGTTTTGCTTCTTAACTCCGTCAAGCTCTTTCACAACCCCTTTTAGTCCTACCTCGGCTGTGGAGGCAGCCCTATCTAGTTTTCGATGCTTGAAGCTTGAGGATGGAAGAGGTAGCCTGCGAGGAAACAAATAGTGAGGATGTGAACAAAACATGAAGAAATAGTGAGAAAGTCCAGAACTAGAAGTATACTCAAGGAGTTAGTCTGGCGAGAAGCTTCATCACCCAGGAAGGAAGAAGAGGCATTGGTGTGCCTTTTATCCTTAGCCGGGGTAAGCTCTTTGGACAACAAAGATAGCAGCTCAACCAAATGGCTGCCAAACTGGATTATGTTCCCTTTGAAAGCCTCTGCATGTGATTCATTTTCCTTCAAAGAATGAAGGATCCCTTTTCCTTCTGAGGAAAGCTCTTCCATAGACCTGTGAGGTAAGCAAGTATGTTCCTTTGAGCCCTTGGGGGCTGCAGGCTTGGCACCAGGCAAAAGGTACAAGGCGAGGAACCAGAGGAAATCTTTTTTGACTTCAAGACCTCATCCAGATCAGTCAAGCTCTTAGATAGGCAGTCAGGCAGGTTCTTTTTGAGCCCACTCATGCTAGAAAAATTGGATATAGCTACAAGCAAAACAATAGACTACAAAGAAAAATTGGTTAGATGAGACAGAGAAAAAAGAGAGAGGAAGACTCGCTATGCCAAATCTGGCCCGAGACTTGTACTATTTCGTAACCAATTGTCTAGAAAGGCTTTGGCATCCCTCTTAGACAAGTCCAAGCCAAAAATCTCGTCCACTCAAGAGCTGCTGGCCCTTTTCAAAAAGAGAGCTGAGGATTTCCACCGATGGTTGCGCCCACCTAACTAACGAGGGATGGATGGCATCTCATCCTCTCTGGATTCCCAGTCTCTAACCATGAAAAACTAGCATTTTTGCCAACCAGTCATCTCTAGCAAACCTGAAAAGAACCTTTTTCGACAAGGGTAAATATAATAGAGGCTTGTTTGCGTAGGAACCAACCTCATATCGTAGCAGGTTTGAATCTTTAGAAGGCTTGGGTCGACATGGAACCATCCATGCCAGAGTATGAAACAATAGAAGATTCCCCTTCAAAAGTTTGGGTTCAATTAGAAAGGGCTGAGACAGGTGCTATGGATGAGCCTTTACACGAATGGTGCGAAAGGGCAACCTAAATCCACAGTCAAAGAATCAATTGCTTAAAGCGATCTCCCCAGTAGGTGGGGAACCAAGAGTTTCTCCTACCATGGGAAGCCTAGTCGTGATGCTCTCAGGAATTAGGTACTTATCTAGAAAAGTGGCCAATTCAAAGGCAGACATGGTCGACCTGGAAAAGTCACAGTGCCTTTTCCTCTCCACCTTCATGCGATCTGGTAGAGAAGGACAAATGTACTGAGGAGGCTTTAGGTTGGTTATCTTTTTCAAGGACTGCCTTTTCAGAATCTGAAATATCTCCAACCCCTATGTCGGCCACAGCCGTGGCCTGAAATTGAGCTAGTATTTGAGATTTCCTAAAGGGCCAGAAAAACAGCTGAGGTTTTGGCTCATTTGGAAGCTAGAAATTGAATGGCATAGGGGATGGTAAAGGAAGTTCAAGTCCACTAGTATTGCTGGAAGAGGAGCATAACATATGAAAATGAAAGGGTAGGCCTTAAACTAGACACATCTACTGATAGACATAAAATGTAACATCTCGAACAGTTGCGGCAGATTTACACCATCTCGAAAAAAATGGAATATGAGTGCATTCCCGATGTACAATTTGTGCAAACAAACTACTGGAGGAGATGGCAATCAACAATTTCCAATGGGCAAGTGAAAGGAACCAAACCCTAAAAAAGGCCATGGCTGTCCATGAAGAGGATAAGTTAGATAAATTGAGTTGTCAAGTTATATTGCTTACAAAGCAACTTGAAACCTTGGGTTCCAACAATTATACTAATATGTCCAATATTTCTAATATTAATTGTTGTGAATATTGTGGCGATAATTATGAAAGTATAAATTGTCATGTAGGAAATTCTAATGAATTGAGTGATGTGAATTTTGTAGGAAATTTTCAACAAGGCAATAGCAACAACAACCCCTTCTCCAACACTTACAATCCAGGATGGAAAAACCATCCAAATTTCTCATGGAGAGACAACTCAAACACCCAAGGAGGACAACAACAAAAAGGGATCTATCAAGTTCCACCTCAACAACACCAACAATTTCAATTCTCGAATTTCAATAAAACTTCTCAAACTCAAACTCCACCTTTATCTCAATCTATCTCTTTACTTGAGCAAGCTATGATTAAAATGAATGATACTTATAGTGCTCATATGCAGGAAACAAACGTAGCAATGAAGGGACTAGGAATGCAAGTGGGGAAACTCGCTCAAGCTATCAAAAGACCTTTGGGAACTCTTCCAAGCCAAATCAAAATCAACCCAAAGGAAGTTGTCCAAGTAATGGAGCTAAGGAGTGGAAGAAAGCTGGAGGATCCCCAAATCAAAAAGGAGTCCCAAAGTGCTAAGGAGAAGGAGCTACAAGAGAAAACCAAAGCCACCAATTTGGAGGAAAATCCAAAGGTAGAATCGGCCAAGGGAGGATGTAGGCAAAAATTGTCCAAAATTGAGGCTGAATTTGAAGCATGGTTTGAGGAAGAGGATCCAAGTGAAGATAGCTGGACCTACAATGAGAATAGTGACAGAAAAATGGTAGTGAAAAAGCCAACAGCTTTGGAAAAAGAAGAAACAAACACAAAAATGGAGGTAGTGGCCAAACTAGTTACAAAGGAGGCTATGGAATGGGATGAGCCAATTGAAGAAAGTGCTAAGGAAAGCATAAATTCTAATGATATTGGTGAATATAGTGAAGAAGTAGACCAGCCCAACCACCATACTTTGGAAGAAGAGACACATGAAAGAATGGATGAAACATGAGGTGAATCAAAGGAAAGTAGTGCTTTCAATGAAGACGACTTTCATCCCATGTATCGCCCTACTCAAATGTATGAGGGATACAATTACTTTGATCAAAATCTGTTCATGGAGAACCTTAGAGAGATAGAGGCCGAAAAGAAGAGACTAGAAGAAGAAAGAAAGAAAATAGAAAAAGAAGAAGAGTGCCAAGAGTTTCCAAAGAAACTACAAGATCCAGGAAAATTTACCTTTGATTGCAAAATTAAAAATATTAAATTTTCTGATGCTTTATGTGATCTTGGTGCTGCAACTAACATTATGCCTTATTCTATTTGCATGATTTTAGGTTACAAATGGCTGCGCTCAACCAACGATGATCTTATATTGGGCGACAACACTCATGTGGAAATTGAAGGTATTTTGGAGAATGTTTGCATCAAGGTAGGATCTCTTGAGTATGTGCTGAATTTTAGAGTCATAAAAATAAAAGATCATAATGCTACATTGATCTTTGGTAGACCTTTCTTACCTATTAGTAGAACTAGAATTAATTTAAAAAAGAAAACTTTAGAACTACTAAGTGAAGATGGCCTAACTAAAGAAATTTTTTATATGAATAAAACGTCTTTAATAAAAAGAGAAAGTAAAGAAAAAATTACTCAAAGTATGGAAGATAAAGGGAGGTTTGAGATAACTTGCATCATTAATAAAAATGAATTGTCTAATTGCTTATGTGATTTGGGTGCTTTTATTAATGTTACGAATAATACTATTGCAAGGAAACTAGGTTTGAAGCTAACACCTACCACTATGATGGTAAATATGGCTAACCAAAGCCAAATCCAACCTTTAGGGATAGCCATGAATATTAGAGTGGAGGTGGGCATGTTTTCTTTCTTAGAAAACTTTGTAGTATTTCATGAAAGCAATGGAATTATTTTAGGATGCCCATTTTTAGCTACAAGCAAAGCAAAAATTGATGTTTGCAAGGGAACTTTAAAGTTAAGACATAGTTCTAGGATTGAAAAATTTTATATGTATGAACCAATGAAGTCTAAAAAACTCAAACTTCCAAGAGAAAAATCATCTTTGGGGCTGCAAGATGATAGAGGCAACCCAAGGAAGAAACCAAGATGAGCTCCACAAGAAAGTCAAGCTAAAGACTTGAAACAAGCGCTTTTTAAGAGGCAACCCAAAGTTTAAAGATATTTATTTTTAATTTTCAGTTTTAATTTCTTTTTAGTTGTTTTTGTTTTGTGTTTTAGGTGTCAAAGAAGTGAAAATCAAAGACGAAGCATAATGGGAGTGATCGACAAAAAGGAAGCCTTTTTTAGCATAAAAGTTGCAATTTCATAACATGTCATTTAATGGGGGAGCTTTCTTAAACCCTTACTCTTTATTTTCTTTATTTTCTTTGTTTTTGAACATTGAAGACTATATTCATCTTAATTTGGGGGTGGTTCTCTTCTTTAGTTTTAAATTTTTCGTTTTTAGTTAGTTTTTTTTTTTAAAAAGAAAAAAAAAAACTGTTTTGTTGCTGAATTTTTTTGTTTTTAGTATTTTTCACCATATTTTGATGAACCTATGATAAAAATATGATTGTTAATAAATTGATTCTTAGGTAGTGAAATTGTTTTTGTGTATTCTCTAATGCCTAAAGTTAAGTTCACATGTTATTACTTTCAAAATTTTGAGCACTTTATTAAATATGCATGATTTTGATTGTATTTTGGAGAATGTTTGCATTAATTTAGAGTGANTTTGCATTAATTTAGAGTGATTATTTTTTGTGAACTCTAGAACCTGCATAATTATTGCTTGAGGCAAAATCCTAGAGCGATGCATTACTTTGAATATGATTTAGGCCATTTTTGTTTTAAGTTTGAGCCTTTCTAGCCTACTTTTAAAATATTTATCCACTAGTACCTTATTTGAGCCATTTTTAGGATACATAATTGATTGCATATTAGAGCCTTTTTATTCTTTAAACCACATTGACTTACCTTTTATACCTAAATATATTTTTCCTACCCTAAACACATTTATCAAAGAGAACTTATGTTAAAAGTGATATATGCTTATAAATTGTATTTGGTAAAGTGAAGAAGAAGATAATTTGGGGGTCGTTGATGTTAGTCAAAATATGGCTATGCATCTTTGATGTTGAAAAAGAAATTGTTTTGTGAAGTTTGAAGGAACAGAAGAAGAAAAGTGCTTTTGAAAGGAGAAAACAAAAAAAAAAAATTATAAGCATATTATTCATGAGTTTTCTTTCTTTGAATTTTTATTCCTATCATTTTCTTTCTTCTAGCCTATTACCCTTTAACCTTTACATTACAAGCTCATAAAGTCCTATTGATTCAAGGTAATGCATTGATCTACATTAGTGAAGAGCTATTTAATTATGTTAAGCATATGGTAGTTCATATATTTATTTTCAAACTCTATTTAATGAAAATTTATTCAAGTGCATGACATTGAATGTATTTTTTGATCTCACACACACACTTGGAAGTGATTATTATGTTGAATAGAAGATAAGGTGTTGAGATGTATGATCACTTGGAAATTATTTTTCAATTAATATGATTATGCAATCTTTGAGGCAACCTCATCAAAGTATTGAGTTTTATAGGAGTATGTTTTTAGTTCTTTTTTTGCTAGGGACTAGCAAAAGTTCAATTTGGGGGTATTTGATAGGCATAAATGTTAATATTTTTATGCCACTATTTATATTGAATTTAAGAAAGACTAAAGCTGGAATTACTGTGTTTCTGCGCAACCTTTATTCAGAAAATCATATATGGAGCTACACTTTGGGATTTTGTACGATTCACGTTGCAAATGATTCCTAATTCACTAGGCTTCAATTCTGCAAAGTTTCATTGCGATTGGTTCTGCCAATAAGTGCCAGTTTGATTTACAAAATCACTATTTCCAACAGTTGCGGCATATTTACACCTTCTCGGGAAAACTGGAATTTAAGTGTCTTCCCGATGTCCAATTTGTGCAAACAAGATATGCCTGGAAAGCTAATACATAGACCTAAATTTTTTCACAAGACTAAGTGTATTTTGAGTTCATTTGTTCACCCAAAGTCTACTTGGAATCTGCCTCACGGTCATTGAAGATAAAAAAAAGGAAAGTTCTTTGCTTATTTGGACTGCATTTGTGATTGGACTGCCATGTCACCACACACCAACCATGTGTCCGAATTTGCCACATCATATGCCACATGGGAGGTCAGATTATTCTAATTTAATTATTTGAATAATATTTAGGATAAAAGGAAAATGAATTAAAGATTTATTTTTATTCCTAGAGGGATAAAGAATGTTTCCTTATCTCTAGTGTGAACATAAGGCACAAAATACTTCTATGTCCTTAGGGTGGCCGACCATTTAGAGAATTTATGGAGATTGAGATTATGTAATTTAACCAAATATTTAACCCAAATGATATGGTAGCTTATGTGGCTTACTACTTCATAATGCCAGGTCACCTCTTTAAATAAATGTTTATAATGTTTCTTTAAAAAATGAAAAAATAAAAAACCCTTCATGCTCTCTCTGCCGGGCACCGTTCTCTACCTCTAGTATGCCATTGTTGCTCTTTCATTTTCTGCTTCAATCTTCTCCAGTGCACGCCTCTTTCCATCTGGTAAGCCGTCGTTGTTCTCTCTCTCGGATGCTCAAAGACTGACGTTGCCACTCTTCCTTTTGCACGTCGTCACTGGTATTTCATTTTCTCCTTCAATCAAGAACAAGTAATCCAATTCATTGTCCCTCTGTTTCTCCAAATTCAATTTCTTTCTCATTCTTAGAATCTTAGCATTACTGCTATGCATAAAGTCAGAAAAGAAAAAAATTATGAAGAAATACAAAACAATCAAAACTGATTAAATTACATGATAATTATTTGGCTTTACAATTGTTTTTCCAGATATTAATAAGTTTGATTGATTGGAGAATTGGGGAATTGGGGAATCCAACTGCCATTTAATCTTTGATTCTCATCTGGATTTATAGAAGATGTTTGGAACCAAGCATTTAAGTTTGATACTTTGAATTTGCTAATTTTGG
>QANX01001324.1:0-16926 GCA_003254975.1 Ochetophila trinervis
TAATTATATTTATATTTTCAATGTTCATTTATTTAAATCTAAATTATATTAATATGTTAACTAATCAAATAATAACACTTATATAATTGATAAATATATTGATAGATTAAATAGTACATCTAGCATTATTCATACAAAAAATGGCATTTGATTTTTCTATATCAGTTGGTAAAAACTTACAACTTTGGTGCCCTAACATTATTAATGATAAAATATACAACTCAATAAATTTACTCTTTTGGTTTTATCTTTACTTAATTTATTGATAAAATAATTTTATAAAACACTAATGACAAGTAAAATAATGTTTAATCAATAAACCAATTTTCTTTATTAGCAAAATTTCTACATCTATCTAAAGGTTTTTTTTTTTGGTATGATTTTGAGACCACAGCCTATTGCATTGGGCCACAATATGGAAATGGCTTATTGCTAGACCTAGTAACATCTCGTGTTGTGTTGTGTTGTGTTGTGTTGTGTTGTGTTGTGTTGTGTAATATTTGTATTCTTGTTAAAAAAAATTCATCAAAATCCGACCCATTAAGCTTTCATGTTGAAATATGTAAACCCAAACCCGTTCATAAAATTATCATGTAAACTGTTATCCAACCCGTTAACACGTTAACTTATTTTCAAAATTATTTTTAAAAAAATAAAAATATATTTGATTTATAATTCATAGTCTATACTAAAAAATAATGAAGCACAGATAAACATAAATATTTGTATCTTTTTATAAATCAAAAATAAAAACTGAAACAACATACTTAATACATGTTAAAAAATAACAAGCTACACAAACGCAATACTTAAATCCTTCTACAAATAAATAATAAAAATCTAAAATAAAATTGTTTGAAATAACAATAATACATAAACATATTCAATTTCAACAACATTTTCATTTTTTGCATAGACAATCCGATGAATATGACATCTTCAACCATAATGAGCACAACCTCAAAGGCAAAGCACCTACGAAAAAGAATTTAAATTGTATATTATTATCCAAATTGATATAGAAAAATTAAATAATGCATATCACTCAAATTTCAATACCTCTAATCATCAATAGAAAGTATGTTAGAGCATTGTCTTAATTTAGCTTGTTCAACACTCAATGTAATGACATCTTTTGTAAGTTATTCTAAATTAATGACATCATCTAAAACTGAATATATAATAAAATTAGAAATATTCATATTAAATAAATAGTAATATATATATATATATAAATGTAAATTACTTCCCTTTCCAAGAAGCCAATATCTTGTACATAATAAAACTTGTACTACATGATACATCTAGCTTTATTAGTAAATTAAGTTTTTTTATTAATAAATTACTAAATTGCCATTAAAGACTAATAGGTCCTTAATAGATCTAATGGATTTTGACGGGTCAACCCGTTAAGATAACAGTTTCATCCCAACCCGCTTAAGATAACATTATCAACCCATCCTGAACCAGACAAACCCGAACCTGTAAAAAATGTTTGTGTTTGTGTCGTGTTAACGGATCGTGTTAAATTTACCAGGTCTACTTATTGCCATCCCAACTACCTTAGAGGCTACCTTAACGTGTTTTTTATTTGGATTGACTACATTTTAATACTTTATATTTTGGCTAATTGTACACTCGGTTTTAATAGTTAAAACGTTTCACGTTTAGCTTTTAATTTACAATTTATTTTACATTATTTCAATTTTCAAATTGATTCACTAATTGATTAATAAACAATTTAAAAATATAAAAAAAATTAACTAATTTTTTCATTAATCAATTATTTAATAATTTTTGTCCTGTTGTTCGTAAATTGAAAAGGCTATTCAATATTTTCAATTTTTTAAACTTTTTGTTAGTTGAGGCCTTTGTTTTACAAAACTTTTAAAAAGTCAGAAGCACATTTTAAAGAAAAAAAATTATTTTTGAACATGTTTGAATAATTTTTTGAATATGCTTCACACTTTCAAAAGCTTTTTAATCAAAGTCAATAAACAATGACTTCTTTATGAGCAAAAACAGAATCAGAAACTATGTCAAATAGAACTTTAGAAATTGCACTATTGAGAAACAAATTGTAAATTTAAAAATCTAACTAGATCATACCTATGCGATGCACAAAAAGCTTTTATTATTAAAAATATTATTAAATTATTAAAGTGTATTAATTAATGTAAAAATTTTAAATAAATTGAAAAGTCATTCTTTTCCAATTATTTTTTTTTGAAATGCAAAATGTGAAAAACTTCCAACTATATCTTTTCAAAATTGAACTTCCACAAATAACATTGCCAAGTTGTGTTTTTCATAATTTTTCGGCAAGATAAGCTCATAAAATAGAAAAAAAATAAAACAGTAACATAACTCCTTTAAAGCTTACTGATTCATTTCGGCAGGATATACCATTCTACTTAAAGAGAAACATATTAATAACTTTAGATAATATACTGAATAACAGACGCGGCAATAGAAATAGAAAACAACAACTATTAAGGCAAAAAAAAAAGTATGCTTCAGAAAAAGAAAAAGAAAAGATTGTATATAAAAGAGTGATCTTTTAATATATGAATTAAGTTTATAAACACTTGTGAGAGTGAGCGGTTCTTTTTGGCGAGAAGCGGGCCAGGCTTTACAAGCAAGCATCTCTCGAAATGCAAGCTGCATTGTTTGCCACTACTCGAGAAGCAAAAGATTCGAGAGTCCAAGCCAAGAATACATGCATAGATAGTGGTCTAATGACAAAGGCCGTCGAAAAAATTCTTAAAGATCACATTATCTGTTAAGTTAAACCATTGTCTTTTTCTGTCTAGGATCAATATATTTAATCTTTTCTTGCTTCTCACTCTAGACTTGCCACATATAGTTGACCATAGTTGAACACAGGGCTTTTAATTAGATCACCACATTCCTCTAAATGATATCCTTTCGTATTTTTACCAAACCTTCACCATTATTGGCGTGATCAACATTTCCATCGCTGACATTAAATATCCATCCTGAAAACAATCTTATTTAATTTGATAAAAATTCTGACAAATTTGACCTCAACCTCATTTTCTTAGACAACTTGAGCATCTTACAGGAAGACCACAAATAGAAAGAGTTGATAGTGACAAATATTATTTATTGTCAACGTACTTTCGAGATAACTTATAAAATATATCTGAAGTCACCTTCTAAAACCACTATCTTTCCACCAAAAAGATTTTTATAGCTATTTGGATTACTGAACCTTAGAATATCTCTCATTGTCTTATTTAAAACCTTAAAACATTGTTTTTGAGTCATTGGAGCTTCATCCTAAATACTTAGCTTTGTCTTTATGGTTAACTCAGCCAATAGACTAACTTGCTTAATGTTGCACGTAGAATCCCCATTTACAGTAAGAAGGTCTGAAATCTAGAATGAGCAGTCCTACCATCATATATTAACAATATAAATATACCACTAGAAACAATAGGGAGGATAATCTCACATTTGGATCTTATAAAAAATCATGTAGGTTTCATATACAAAAAATAGTTCTCCTTTATCATTCAAAACTGCATTGGTGATTGTGTCATAAATCATTTTTTGAGCACAATTTAAAGAAAAGGGCTTCATGTTCTTTAGCAAGGGAAATTCTATCATAGCTAAGCTCATATTGCATTAGTTTGTTAGATGCACTAGACATATACAGAATATGCATGAGAGGATAATCTTTCAAAGTTTTTTTATTGCTTATAAGCAGTTTTGTATATTTTATATAATCCAAGTTTTTTCAGTTGTTCATCAGAGAGCACCAAGTCTGTAAACAAACAATAGTATTAGTTTTTAAACAAATAAAAACAATATATTTTTATTCAATTTTAGAGAAATTTTTATATAATTCTCAAATATCTTCATTTTGAAATAATCTTATTTGAAGATACAACATATCTTCACTTAGAAGCAACCATGTTTTTTTCATACATATTTTGGTATACTAATGCTGTTGGAGAATAATAGAGAAACTGAGAAACAAACATTTTTCTATGAAAGTGTTCAGATCCCTATTGACTCGCTTCAACTATAGCATCTACATATTCTTTGTCATCACCAAGTAAACCAAGTGCATAACAGAATCCATGCTGAAGTATACTGGATTCCATTAACTTTGCAAATATCGTCATAGGAGGTACAACCTTTTGAACTATTCAACAAGATCCTACAATAATATATCTTACCGCTACCGGGAAGAAAATATAAAATTATGCTAATGAAAAATTATCTCTGCCTTGGAGACCATTTTTATTTTGTGGTTTCAAAACAAATTTGGTAGGAAACTCAACATAAGTAAACTATTTTACTTCAGGTTTGTAATTATAATTTAATTAGAAATTTTAGTTTTATTTAAGTTGGTTTAATCGGCTTTTAAAGGTAGAGTTTCTCAAATTTCCGTACTTTTAGATTTTGATGGCAAACTCAATATAAGAAAACAGAGTAAGAATCAGAGAGAAGAATCTTAAAAAGTTAGGATAATCAGTAATCAAGGTAAGAGTTAATGGTTTTCAAGGATTAGTTATTTGACATATTATCTTTTAGAATGAGAATAAAGTAGTTCCTGTTCTCTTTTTAGTTCTTTCAAGAATCAATTAAGAGGACAAGCTTGGTACTAGAGAAAGGAGGCAAATCGGTTAATTTTTTTATCTTAAAGAGTATTAGGATTTGATAGTGCGATGTTTGTTCTTATTCTATGTTGATGATGATATTTGTGCAAATTATGTCTAGTGACGTAAATTTTAAAATCTACTTGTTGAGATAGTGTATGAAATGACTAAATTTTTGTAATGAAATGACTAAATTTTTGTGCCTTAAACCTTTTGGTTTTTCCTAGAAACTTGACAAATAATAAATATGTTTCCTTTTGAATCATTCAAAAATATTTTTTTTGGAATTAGTTATAAATTTTCAAAGTTGGCTTTTATGATCTGACTGTTTTCATGACCAGTCTCAGTTTTTCTTTTACCAAATTGATTAACATAAATTGTTCGATTTCCTTTAGATGTATATTTGTTTCAAACTAGACTCCTTTATCTTTCTTTACACATAAAATACGTTAATTTTGGATATGTATTCATTTACTTATGAATTTTTCAAACTTACCTTTTTTTATGAGAGTCTACAGTGAGAAAATTGTGAGAGATAGTATAAGTTGTTTGAATTATTTTGAGTACTTTGGTATATATTTTTTGACCTGGATTAATTATGACATAAACTATTTTTTGACCTGGATTAATTATGACATAAACTAGACTTCTTAAATAAGGTGTGGAATTTTTTTACATTTTTTAATGAATTTTCAAAGTTCTTTTTGCTTGCTGGTTTGATTCTCTACATAATGTTAGAGTTTGTGTAATTTTTTTTTTTGGACGAAGTGAGCTCCAAAAATTATGAATTTTGGTGAGCTGGAATCTGGGCGTGTCGACTCTTTTGTGTAAAAATCTCAGGTTTGTTCTATATGTGTTATGTCTGAAATTGATCCTTAATTGTTGTGTGTTTACTGTTTAACTGAAATTTCAAATTCTGTGTTTAAGTTTTTATTATGATTGCACTTTTTTTTGAGGTCTTTTTGGCTTGGAAATAAATATGTGAGATATTTTATGTGTGCAATTAATATTTGGAAATTTTGTTTAAAAATATGTATTTTTGCAAAGTGAATTTATTATGAACATAAGTGAAGGTTCTTGCCTGTTGCTTTATTGGATGCTATTTTGGATTTTGTGCATTATAACATTAACATATTGATGTAATTTATCCTTTAAGATATCATGGACATTTATGTTGTCATTGGTATGTACATTATTATGACGATATGAATATGATATGGTGTTTATGTGGAATCGAGCACAAAACATAAATTTTCAAATTTTGTGTCTAAGTTGGTTAAGAACAACCGTAGTGTTTGCACCAAACTATTAAAAAAAATTGAGCGTTAAGTTATAATATAGGATATTTAAACCTATTTATAAGAAAAATTCAACTTTAATTCTCATGTGCTCTAAGAATAAGTGTATGGTTATCCTTAAGTTAAATACTATATGATTGTGATTAATGACTTATTTTATAAGCTCAAGATTTTGTTGTTTGATAATTGCATTAGGCATGTGCATGCATACACTTTAATATTTAAAAATTATTGCATCATTTTTTTTGTTGATTTTTTATTATAGGTGATAGTAATATTTTATGGCTGGTTTGTGGATTGCGACGCACATTAGGGAAACAAAGTAAGATTTGACAATTAACTTTATTTTTTTGTTTCACAAAATAAATATTGCTAGGATGTTTATTTTAATGCTTTTTGAAAGTATTTTTGCATTTATGACTATTTAATTATTTTCTACAACTTTATGAATTTTCTATTACTTTAAGATATTCTTTATTAAATATTTATCATTTATTATCCATTTTGAGATAGATGTATTAAATGAGGATTTCAATATTTTATTTTCCGTATTTATCGTATGTATTATGAATAGGTAGCCACTCTAATTGCGATTGACTTGGAAGGAAATAATTATGGTGAACTACAATAGAAATTTTTTGATTTTTTAATTTTGAAATGGATAGGGCAAGACAAAAAATTGGAGAAGATCATATTAGATAATCTTAAATTTTATTGTGAATGACAGAGGATGTTTTATCTCTATTTAAAATATTAAAATAAAAAATAGTTATATATATTAAATGAGAGGGAAAAAAAATTATTGAGGATTTTGGAAAAGATTTTCTTAGATAATATTAGATTTTATAAAGAATGAAGAATAAACTTTTATCTAAATTTAAAATATTTTATTAGATTTTAGCTTTATAAATAAAATTAAAAAATATATATATAAANTTATTTTTTTCAAAAGCTAATAGTTTATGCTATTTTTTTGAATGTAAAAATAACCAATCTAATCACCGACTATTAGAGAATACAAAGAAAATTCCATGTTGGGTAAAAATGGATATCAAAAAGTGTATATAAGAGAGGTTGACAATAAAAACAAAAAATATTACTAAAGTGCTAAAGTGCAATTCATCATTCTTTTAATCGTTCACTGCATAAATTAACTAAAATATATAGTACTAAAGTGTAATTAATCATTCTTTTAATAAATATAAAAAGGTTGGTAATACAAATAAAAAAAATTATAGATATCACTTTTTTTTCCCAAAGCTAATAATTTATGTTGTTTTTATTGAATGTGAAAATAACCAATCCAATCACTGATTGTTAGAGAATACAAACAAAGTTGCACAATGAATATCGAAAAGTGTATATAAGAGGCTAGATTACTCTTTCAATTAGGTTAACATTTTATAGGAGAACCCCAAGCTTCAAGATGTGGTATCGAACACAAACAGAATCATACGTACGCGCAATATGAACTTTGAGATGAATCTGAACATTGGTAGGCTTCCATGATGGATTGCAATGGTGAAATTTTTTTTCATAATTGATGGTTAAAATTTGATGAGGAAAATTTTATGTCGAAATAGTAACAAGATGAGAATTTCCAGCTTCCACATAAAAAATGCCATGCTATGAAGCTCTTTGGTGGATACAATGAATCTTTAGTAAATATTTATTAGAGACTCTCCAATAAAATAAAATAGAAACAAAATAATATTATGAATTTAAAAAATGTCAAAAAATAAAAAAAGTGATCTTTAATTTAAAATAAATTATTATTAAAAATTACAAATAAAATTTTATATTAGCTAAAAATAAATATCTATAAATGTATATAAAAAAACATAAATTAATTTTTTATTAGATTAACATTTTATAATGGAATCCCAACCTTCAACCACAATAAAAAAATTGTCAGCTCTGGATCGCACTTCTCCACAATTATCACCAGGGAATGTGCTGGCAAAACCCCCTTTTTTTTTTTTTGGCTGAATGGCAAAAGCTTTAGTTTACTGATTAGACATTAGACATAAATTCGAAATGTCAACCTTTAGGAATCTAAATTGATTTTGTGCACTCCCCACTCGTTAACAAAGAAAATCTTGCGCTAAAATGACGTTTGTAAACGTATTTTATTTTTGTTTTTTATAATATTTTTTAACTATATTATATGTAGATTGTAATTTTTAATTATTTGTTGGTTTTAACGAGTGATGATTAAAAATTGTCAGGTATATTAATTAACTTTAACTGTGAAGACAGAAAAAAATAAAAAAAATAATACAATTTCATATATATATATATTGCTTTCAACAATAAAAATATGATAATTTCAATCAAATAAAAATTATTATTAAAAATATATTTTATTAAATATATACATAAATTTTCTATTAAACTCATTTGTTGAAAAATTAGGAAGACCAACAAATTAATTTAATTTATTTTTATTTTTTTAACGAAACCCTTTAGATACTATAAATTTAAAATTTAAAAAATAGAAAAAAAATATAACATATGTTGAATTTTATATAGTATTTATTTTAGTATTTTTTTATTTAAATTTAATAATTTTAAAATGCTATAAAATTTAAAGAAAAAAAAATTAAAATAAAAATTAAAATAAAAATTTATTTGTTAAAGAGTTTATAGAATGAAACTGCAAATTACATATTTATATTTTATAATAACACAATTTCATATTGTTTTTTATTTGTTGTTTATTTATTTATTTTTACATTTGTCGCAAAATGAAATATCTAACTATTATTAACTAACACTAATAAACAATTAAAAAAAAGCAAAAAAAAAAAAGAAGAAAAAAACAAAAAAAAAAAACAAAAACCAAACATTAACACGAACGAAAACGAATGGAACCAGCGAATGTCTCCTCTTTTTCAATATTACTCGGCAACCAATCTTGTGCTGGAAGCAAAAACTATACAAGAATATTAATTAGTGTATAATTGCTGGAGAACCTTGGAAAAATCAAAATCCACCATTCTTTGAACTCATTTTTGTTTCGTTCTTAAGCCAATTCAGCCAATCCGAGAGCTCTTGTATGGAAAATTATATGGGCTTCCATACTTTAACAAGAATGATGAGTGTTTTATTCATAGCGAATGAAAGGTGGGTTCCAATAGAAGATCATTCTGACGTAAGATTCTATCAAAGTAAGTCTAAAAAGACAACAAATTTATTAGTCAAATTTTAGCATCTAATAAATTGACAATATTTTATTAATTTTTTCTTCCATAATTATAAATTATTATTAATTTATTATCAAAAATTTAGTTAATAAATTTAGTACTATAACATTGCCCATTTTGTAATTGGTGTTTCAGCATAAAAGTGCTCTACTAAATTTGAAGAAATGTCGTGGAGCCCACATTTTGGAATTGAACTTCAAACAGTATTTTGAGTCTTATAGCATAATGATTGTTTTTTTTTTCAAAAAAATACTACAAAAATAATTTTTTAAAAAATGAAAAAGGTGCAAAAATTAGAGAAAAGCTAATACTTGTTTTCATACAACTGTTGAAAAACAGAAAACATGGAACATGACCAAATAGGCCTTCTGTCCATGATTTGATATCATCTTAGAACAAGATGTTAATAATGGGAAACAATGTACTACAACTATGAAAATGAAAACAAGAAGAAAGAAAACACCATTAAAATTATAATCAAGTCTCTATAGCGTACCAGATCTTGTACTGCCGACTACTGTGCTCTAGTGTCCATGTTAAATTGTAAGGTATAAGATGAAAGACCCTTGTACTTAACCCACTTCTTCAAAATAAAGACATTGAAGTCTAGATTCTAAAATGTAACAATTTACAAACACAAAAATGAATAAAAATATTAGCAATCGTCAAACATTTCCTCATATTGTTGTTGATATTTGGGCATCTATAAATGTATGTCCAAAAAGTTAATTGTATTTGGTTTCTGGACCAATAGCAATAACGAGTTAGCAACCAATGGTCTTATAACACAGTCCACGACTTCATTCCTCTTACTAGCTAAAAATCTAAACAAAAGCAAACATAACAAACATAGAAAAATTTCATTCGTCTTAATTGAGCACTTTTCTTTGCATTTTGCGAATATTTTTTTTTTACCAAAAAAGAGGCTGATCTCAAAACGAAGGATCATCCAGAAAAACAAAAAAAAATCAATTATACAGGAATTTCCTATTATTTTTATACACAAAAAGATCATGAGCATGCTTCACATTCCTACCTCCATATATCTCTAACCCAAGAAGAATTGATGAAAAATTGGAAAGGAAATAAACTATCAATCCCCTCCTGGTTCCTAAAGGAATAACCACTTTCAATGCAATATAGACTTACAAACAAGTCAAAAGTAGTCTCGCCAATGTTGAGATCACCACAAGTAAAAAAAACTTTCTTCAACAGTATCTTTCATCTAATCATCATCCTCTGAATCTGTAGGCAAAACAGAGGAGAAAACCCTTTAGTTGAAATAACATAAATTTTATGAAGTAACATACATATGATTTACTAATACAATTTAGTTATTATTATGGCTTTCCAAATGGAAGAGAGGGGTGCAATCTACAATTATTGAATTACCCCTTAAGTACTGAAACAACCCTCCACCCCACCCACTGCACGCATCGGCTCCCCCGCCAGAAGAAATAATAATAATAACAACAATACCAAAAGATTTAAAAAATAAAAATAAAAAACACTTCTGCTCAGCATGTAAATTTGAGAAAAAAGTGTAGACATTCTTTAAATCGCCATAAGGTAATTCACCAAACCACTCATGTGAATTGGGAATTGCATCACTTAGCCAAATAAAAAATTTTTAAGTATCGTAGTAGAATCCACTCCTCACAATATATGTCCATTAAGTTCATTATCTTATGTTAGATAGAACTTATGATGCAAATATAATAGTATCTGGAGTTTCCAAAACGACTCATTTGTTCAATTTTAACTAAACAACCTAAGCGTAGTCACCGGAAATTCAATTGACACACACCCTCAAGCTTGCAGTAAAAATGAAGTTATAGAAGTTAATTATATGCAATTCTACTATATGCAGATTATAAATTTGTTAATGAACTTAGTTGATTTGGTGAGAAAGATAAAGCGAAAAAGAAAACTTTTGGCAAGTTCCTCAACATAACATCAACAAATTTTAAGATCCTCTGCAGACTATATTGCTTACCAGATCTAATATCTTCTCCAACTTTTCCTCTATTTTGCAGCTGTCTCCTGATCATGGAGCATATGAGCAACCACCAGTATATGTGGAAAACAAGCAGCATGAGTAACAATGTATTAAAAACATAGTACAATGATGTGGGATAGGCCTCCGGTAGGTTCAAGAAGCCAATGAGATCATAGCTGGAAAAAGGCAACCATAAGAAATATGAGCTAAAGGAGTTTATCTAAATGTAGATACTCAAATGATTCACCATTAGAGCAAACCTTGTTGCTGCTATAACCCAAAAGGGGAAGAATACCAGCCGCAGTATGAACCATGAAATGGCAAAACATCCAAAGAGCACACTGGCCGCAAGCTCTTTCTCTGCATACTTAAAAACCTTTGCAGCTTCCATAAACACGTCACTTGCATCATGCAAAGCAAGGATGATTGTGCCTATTCGGAAAAATCTGTAAATGGAAAATTTATTAACTTTTCTCTAGCTCAAAATTTTATTTTGTTTAAGTTATCTAAGATCACTATTCAGAAATCAATTTTCAAAGCAAACTATCAAAATAAAAGTGAAGAATTTGTGAGGGCACAGTTCATAACTTAGACAAATCTCTCACATGCCACAACATAAACATGTCTACATGCACTTTGAAACTCAGGACGATTGATGTTCCAAATGAGATGAGCTTCAAAAATGCTTTTTGAGATGAAACATTGTATTAAGCAATTGTAGCATCATCATAATAAAGACCCACTAGTGATGCAATCCTTCATAAAAGAATATACAAGTAGAACCATCGCCCATTACACAAGGCAATTGTTACAGATTAATAGTTCACATTCCAGAAGTTTAAACAAACATGATCTTTCTTCAGAGCATAGCTACAGCAAAGCATCTATGTTTAGAAAAAGGACGACAAACTACATAAAGTTAAAGGGCTTGAAGAAACTCCAGGCCACAAATAGAGATCCAATAGAAAGCTATTTAATCAGATCCCTATACAAGTATAAATATGAAACAGGAATAGAATTCACAAAATGTATGTTATGTAGTCCTGGCATGCAATTTATTTGTGCTTGCAGTGTTGCACAGAAAAATAAATTTATACCTTGTAATGTACGAGTACCCAATCAAGAAAACAGTAATTACATGATGAGACATCATTACAGAAAAATCCTTCCTTCGGGTCTCCCATGCAAGGAGTGCAGCAATACTATAGGTGTAGAATCCACATTGGCACATATAGAAAAACACTACTGAAATCCTGAAACAAAATTGCAAATTGGCTAGTAAGTCTCAACTGCTACTAATATCCATCTACCCCAACACCCTTCTAAAATTGTTAAGCATTAAAGGCATATATATATACATATATATATATATATATGTATATAGATATATATAGCCAGTAAACACCTAGTTCAGAAATATTCTGCCAGTACAGCATTGAGTGACCAACATGCTGTACTGATAATATAATTCAGACAATAGTTGAAAAGCCACTTAAATGCCAGATTGAAAGAGTAATAAAAGATCACTTGTATAAACTTTCTATTAAGGCCACAGTTATCTATAAAATTCAATGCATCAGGAACTGCAAAAAGAATAAGAAAAGACAAGGCATAAACAGGAAAGTTCCTTTTAGAGAACTATATCTATAAATAGGGAACGCATTAATCACCATCTCTATTAAAAATATATATTCAGGCACAGCATATTTGCAGTACGAAAAGTAAACTTTTCATGTCCTTTGCACTTGAAGAAAACTATGCGAATTAACACAAACAATTGAGCAATGTGAAACAAATTTACTGAACAATTAGGGTTCATCTAACCAATAAGACGATTCCAAGTCCGAGATTGCAAATTACTTACTTCAATTCTTGATCAGGCCAGCCTCTAAAGTAATATTTTGTATCTCTGAACCATGGCTCATTATAAGTAATTTTGAGAACACATGCTTCAACAGTTGCATAATACGTTAACTTCCACATTGACTCTGAGCATTTCACAATCTTTGCACGGGTAGCCTCATCAATCTTCAATGGAATGGATCCTTTCTTTAATAACCAGATGGACAGCCTCTGGAAACAAAAAAAAACGTATAAATTAAAAGTTAATAAATGACAGTGTTGTCCTTATTTTTCCTGTTTCAAATAATCAGGATCAACAGAACTGAAGCAATAATAGTATACAGTGTGACTTGAAGATAAGGAGCATTATGAAGCTGGAATATGGAATTCTTCAATGCATAACAAAAAAAAAAAAAAGAGTATTTTGTGTTGCCAACAAGAGCATCACAAATAAAAGACACATATATGCTCTCTGCATGCCAGGACTTTATAGAATTTCTTGACAGACTCCTCAGAGATTGATGCTCCAGTAGTTTTATGCATTTAGTATTTATTTACAGAAACAAAAAGAAACATTTCAGTATAATTTGTTGGTCCAGTTTAGCCGCAAAACTATAAAAAAAAAAAAAAAAAAAAAAAAAAATGGCAGTAAAAATAAAGATAGTAACTCATGCAGATCTAGTTCGTGGATCTAAAAGCCTCCCAAATCAAGTTTGGACCAGCTGCCATTTGGAGTATTTAAAAATAACTACTACATGGCAATAATATGGATGGATTCAGAAGTATCTATTTGGTTTCCAAAGCATTTGTTGAGAAACAAGACCAGTATAATCTTAATCCCTGTGCTATGATCAAATTAACCAAACTTTAAGCTTGTTTTAAAAATGAATATTATTATCAGAAATCAATTTTATGCCTAAGATATGATGGGATGTTATCCGACTGTAGACGGAGATTTTAACAGAGTTGTTTACAAGCTCAATGAAGACTAGCATCCTTTTCCATTTCCACATATCAGACACTTTTTTGGGAAGGGGAGAGGGAAAGTCCATTTTGAGACTGATTCCAACCCACGATTACAATTGGACATGCAATACAAAAACCATTTTTAAGGCCCTAAGTTGTCACTTTCACTAGAAAAAACAAAAGAAAAAAAAAGAAAAAAGAAAAGAAAAAAAAAAAAGAAGAAAAAAAAAAGAGAATAAAAAAGATCAAGTTATCTTCAACAGCATGGAGATGATGGCTGGAAAAATAAAATAATAAACAGCACGAATGCTTGATGTGAGGGTCTTCTGTTAAAAAAAATTGCCTAAAAGAGGGAAAAAGTCCTTGATATTTTATTATGCTAAAATTCCTTAATTCTTTTCTCTCGATTCTATTATTAAATTTTCTGGTGCTCGTTCTTTATTAAAATAATCCTACACTCTAAACATCAAGCATTTAGGAGCCTCGATTTAAATTGACCATTTCTTGGAAACCAGTTGAGGTATGAAATCCAGGATGTCAATTCTTTTCGCTTCTATATACTTCAAACCTGACAACAAAATAATTCTTCATATTCGGAGCAATAAATTTGCACTGTCACAACTTGAACAGCACATTATTGATCAAAAGAAAACTCTCAACTAAAATCCAAATAATGGATAAATTATATTGTTTACAAAAATTAATGTCTCTCAAATTGGTGCGTTTCATAATCAGAGATAAGAGAAAAACAAAGGCATCCACTAAACTAAAGCCAGATATAATCAATAAAATAAAATAAGAACAAAATAAAAAATAAAAACATGTCTAAATCCCTAAAGCAAGCACGACAACAAGAAAAAGACATTCAATCCAAGATTTTCTTTCTTTTTCCCGTTTCTGACTCTTTTTGAGACTCCAAACTAAAAATTACCAGCAGCTTTCAATAAAGTAAGAAGACAGAAAAATTCAAGCTACATGGAAAATTTAGAGAGAAGCCGCAAGAATCTTACACGGAATATGAATCTGTCGAACAAGAACCTCGCGGCATAGAATCCAACTGCGAAGCAAATCGCAATGACGAAATGCCAAGCTTCTGGAGTGGCATTGTGGCTCCAGATCGACTCCATACGAAAGACTTCGAACCACAATTATCAAGAAAGAAGCATCAATCGCTGGAAGGACTTGGATTACTAATAACTTGCTAGAACTCTTACAAGAATTGACTACACTTAGCTACCATTTCCTAATCCAAGGGATCCAAATTTTGCCCTAATTATCTCAATGAGATAGATAGAGCTCGAGCAAATTCTGTAAGGTTTGGGGGTTTGAGAGAGAGAGAGAGAGAGAGAGTGGGAAAAGAAAAAAAGAAAGAAGAAGTTTGAGATCCTGGAGTCGGATTATTTAAAGACACTGAGAGAGTGGGAGATGGGTCAGAGCGGAGTAAAGCGGGCTTTGGCTTTTGTTCGGGCGCTAAACAAGTTGGGAGTGGAAGCTCTTTCTTCTCTACAGCTGAGAGCCGAAAACCATGAGAATTGTAAGTTGGTACCGCTAACTTGTGCTTACTGCTCGACACGTGTCGATTAACCATTGCTTTATTTTATTTCTTTTTAGATTGGACGTTGGAAAATTATTACCAGCCGAGAGAAGAAAAGAAAAAATAAGTCAATTTCATAAGCCAAAAACTTTAGCAACAGAGTTAGGTGATATTCATTTAACGAATTTCAAAAATATTTGTGGATATTTATATATTTGTCAGTTCACGAGCCGCGTTGCAGCACGAGATTGGCCCAACTTTCGTATAGAGAATTCTTTTCGGAATATAATTTTTGTTCTAATTTTTTAAAATTTGTTACAAAATTTAAATGAAAAAAACACAAATACTGTGTATCAGTGTATTGTTTATTTGAATAAAAGATAAAAAGATAAAAAAAAAATTGTACAAGGAAAAATAATGTTGTAAGCAAAGACAACAGACTTTAATAACCTCTTTTTTTTTTAAACAAGAAGAAAAACTGATTTTAAAATACAAAAAAGAAAAAAAAATGGTCAATGATTTTGAAATTTTTTTTTTTTTGGTAAATAATGATTTTCAAAACATAGCATTTATTAATAGATAATAGATCCAAACAAACTTTTTATTTTATTTTTTTGATTAATACGAAATGCATGAAAACAAAAGAACTTCACGAAGAAGATTACGTACTAGAGCCTCTTAACTGCTCAAACAAAGCTAAATCATAAAGGGCAGAAGGGAGAGAAATCAAGTTTGAAACATCAAAATAAAACGTATTCTTTCTAACCAAATTTTCCTTCAACAAGATTAGCCAAAGCATTGGAGGATATGTTGTTTTAGCAAAAACACCACTTGAAAAGCTCTAGTCTATTCTTAATCCTCTAAATACCATACCTTGAAAACCATCCCAACGGCTCGACATCATCATTTACTACCGATTTAGCATCAGAAGNTCCGTCACAGAAAACTGTTTTTTGTGACGGATACATTTCCGTCACAAAGCTTTCCGTCACAAAAGGTCAATTTTTTTTGTAGTGGGATATGTTGTTTTAGCAAAAACACCACTTGAAAAGCTCTAGTCTATTCTTAATCCTCAAAATACCATACCTTAAAAACCATCCCAACGGCTCGACATCATCATTTACTACCGATTTAGCATCAGAAGACCACACAATGGAGTTCCACCGGAAATGTCAGTTGCCCAATCAGCTGCTACCACTTCAGCTTCATAAGTTGAAATGCACTCAAACAAGCTGGAAACAATCATTTCCACCCTGCTTCTGTCATTTTTGGAAACACAAGCCGGTGCTGCTTGGCCATCCTTGAAAGCAGCATCAACCTTCCATTTCCACCATCTCCGTATAAAATGAGACCAGTTCTCTTTCCAAGGAGACTCTCAGATCTTGTCTTCCTCGTTAGTCTGCATTTCGACAAATTTCTCGACAAGATTCTCAAAAGTTCTGATAGCAAC